>PVKU01002846.1:0-205801 GCA_004027475.1 Anoura caudifer
TCTTTCCCTGTGCTCCCTTTCCTGGCCCCCTCAGTCTTGGACCTGGTCTCTTTCAGTCCCCCAGTGACCCACTGTCTCAGCGTGGGCATCCAAAAAGGGGGTGCCACAGGGAGGGGTCACGGCTGGGGTGGCCCTAGGATGGGGTCTGGGGTGTAGAGTGCTGGTGGGCCGTGGGGACAGGGCCTGGTGGTGGGGCGCTAACCTTCCTAAGTTGCCTCAGATCACGTCCGGGCCTCCCCACCCCCTTCTCCGGGACTCTCATTAACCGCTTCTCCTGCCTCGTCCGCAGCATAAATAACCCAGATAAATCAGCCGCGGTCCGCCCCCCGCCTCTCGGCCCCCGCACAGCCCGTTTGTCACCGCCGCTTGCTCACCAGCCAGGACTGGCCCAGTCCCGGCCTCCGCCCCCATCCTCGCTCCTTCCCACCCGCGTCTGTCCGCACTGGCTCACCCCTGGCCCACACCAGAGCAGGGTCTGGGGCAGGTGTGAGTCGGGGGTGGCATGGGGGGATCCTTTGTGACCAGGAGGAGGCTGAGGACTCTTAAGAGAACGCTTTCTAGGAGTTTGGGGGTCATGTCACTTATGATTGGGGACACCCAGGGGAAGAGGTGGGCCCACAGGTGGCAGGATGGGGCAAACGCCGCTCAGCCTGAGGGTCTCCCTGTGCCAGAAGAGGCAGAGCCCCAGGAGCCCTGAGCTGAAAGGGCCTGGAGGTGCCCTTGGAGCACCCCGAGCTGCATCCTGGGGGGTCTCCGGGTTTACCTTGGGGCCACTTTGCTCAAATTAAACCTCTTACCCCCCCCCCAGGTGCTTTGAGTCAGAACCCTTCTGCCCTCCCTGTCACCTTCCTCATGCTTCTGCCCACCCCCCAGGCCCTGCCTTGTCAGGCTGTACGGATGCCACTGTAATGTCACCTCTGAGTCCATCCACCATCCTCGCTTCATCAGGAAGCCTAGTTCATCCCCAGGGGGGTAGGAGGGTGGAGGATTGGGCTGGGAACAAATCCAGGGAATGGGGGCAATTGGAGGACAGAGGACACCTGGCTGAGGCTTCACAGCCTGACCCTGCAGTCACACCCTACCCCCATCCCTTGGCCCCCTGCACCGGGCACCCGCACTCCCAACTAGAGTCCCCGACAGCCCTTCCCATTTCCATCACACCCAGTGCAGGTTCCGGCCAGCAACACTGGCCCTGGTGCTCACTGCAGGGTGCAGCTGGTCCCCTGGGAGTGGGTGGGGGAAGCAAGGAGGGGATGGGAGAGCTTGGGCGCTGGGCTGGGGGTGGGGGTAGGGAAGAAGCTGGGCCGGGCCCCAGGGACCAGCTGGGCAATGAGCCGGGGAAGCAGCCAGGAGGCTAAATGAGGGAGATTATCACCCAACTGCAGCCGGGCAGAGAGGGAGGCAGGCAGGGAAGCGGGGAGAGGGAGGGGAGAAAGGACGGGGGCCAGAGAGAAAGAGGATGTAGGGGACCAGGGAGAAAACAGGAGACTCTGGAGTGGGGGATTGCCCGAAGGATGGGCTGGAAGGCTGTGGGGGGACTCCCGCTGAGCACAACCGGGATTCCTGGGTCTGGGGGACTAGATGATGGGGACTTCGGGACAACTGGGGACAGCTGCCTGTGGGGCAATGGTGGGAGGTATGTGCTGTTCCGTTTCCTGAGGCCTGGAGCTCCCTGCCCTCCCCCCACACCAGGGTAGCTCCCAACTTCACTCCCTCTAGAGGTCGAAGGCTCCCTGCCAGGCTCTCCGAAGGACAGAGGGTGTGCTTTGGGCTCATGGTGGAGGCCAGTGTGTGGGGGGAAGCGTGACCCTGTGATCTTGATGGGTGGTAAGGCAAGTTAGGGACGTGCATGGGATCCAGGCTGCCATGAGCACTGGGGAAAGCTTGGGGGGCAGCTCCCCACTTTTCTGGCTGAGCCCCAGACTGAAATAACCTTAAAAAAGCAATCAAATCACCTTTTTAAAAAACTCAGTAAAGAAAAATCAATACTAGGAGAAAGGGGAAGAGAGAGGCTCGAGGAGGACAAGGCGGTGGGAGAGGAAGCGCTGGAAGGGTCTAGACGGAAAGTGCAGCAGGGAGGGGAAAGCTGGGAGGGGCTGCCTGAGCAGGGGTCAGGGTGCTCACTCAGCAGCTGCTTCCAGTGCCAGCCCCACATACCCGTTAGGGACCCCACCGGATGCAGCCCCTGGCCCCAGGGGTCTTATCTTCCCAGCTTGGGGAGCTGGCTTGTGGGGAAGTCCAGCTGTGTGAGCCCCGAGGAGGCTACTTTGATGAGGTTAGGGACAACCCAGCAGGGGGCCGCATATGGCCAGGGGTGTGAGCGTGTATGTGACGCCGTGCTGGGGTGACCTGTGGTGACTGAGGGGCTGACCCGGTCTTGCAGCCAAGGGTGGGCAGAGTGGCTCTCTGCGCCCGCCCCACCATCCCTGGGCCCCTCCTCCAGGGATAGGCAGGGGCTGCGACCTGAAGGGCAGGCCTGCCGCTTGACACAGGGGAGGGGTGGCCACCAGGCAGTGGGTGGACCTCGGGCTCTAATCCCCAGCAGCTGCAGTTTCCCTCAGATCGATTCCCTTCTCACTTTTTTTTCAGCTGCTGGTTCCACGGCTCAGATCGATGGAGCTGCCTCCCCCGCCCTTCTGAGCTTCCTCTCCCTGCTGCTCATTAGCGCCCCGATTAATCAGCCCCCCATTTCCTCTAGGGGACAAGTGCTTCCTCCCCTATGAGGGCTCATGTTTTCATAGGGCCCCCCCCAGACCACAAGCTGCTATGACCACCCCCACCTCGGCGGCACCCAGGCCCCTCCTCCAGTCCTGCCAACGGGGCACCCTGCCTGTGACAGTAGGCCCACACGCCTGCCTCCCCCCCGCCCCCAAGGACAGCAGCCACCCAGGGCTCCCCTGCCCCACCCTGCCGGGGGACATTGCCTGGGTCTGCCTCTTTAGGGCTGCACCGCCTGCCGTGCAAGCCCTGCATGTTTCCAATCCCTTCGATACCATTTGGCCTCCCTGCTCCCTGGCCTGTTCACTCAACAGCATCCTCCTCCGCTCCTGCCCGTGCCCCCTGCCCCCACTGTGGCTAGAAATTTGGGAAACATTTGAAGAGGCAAAGTGGCCATAGATGTGCAATTCAGCCCAGGTGCCCTGTCCCAGATATTCAAGTGACTGAGTTTGGGGGTTGGGGCAGCTGGTGGCCCAGAAGGGGCAGGGTATGGGACATGTAAAAGTCGGGAGTAAAGCTCTAAGGAAGCCAAGAATCTTGGTGGACTCCCTGTTGTTCCCTTGTCTGTCTATCCTGCCCTCCTCTGGCCCCCATTCAAACAAGTGGCTCTCCCAGGGAGTTTCTGGAAGCCGCTGTGAGTGGGGCAGCGGGGGTCAGGTGGCGGCTAGATGCTGGCGTCGGGAGTCAGGGTGGCCAGGAGCTGGGAGATGGAGTTGGCTGTGACTCCTCCTGAGGTGTGGTCCAGAAAAGTGGCAGGATGAGCTGAGGACTCTAGGTGCAGCCCTCTTCCCTGGGTGGCCTAGGAGTGGGGACATCAGAGCACCCCATGAGTGGCTAAGGTCTAGCCAGAGTTTGGGGAGCAGATCGACTAGGTCTCAGGCAGGGATCAAGGATCCCTGTCCTAGGCTGGGGGCTGCCCCCTCCCCTGGCCTGGCTCCTGCCGCCCGTGCCGCCGGTGAAACGCTGTTGACATGTCCTGAATTATTAAGCATGGGGTGGGCTCCGGAGCACATGCTGAGCGGAGCGGCTGGGGCTGCGCGGCGTGGCGGAGCAGCTCACTCGCTTGCTCGCAGGGACACACGCAGGGGCTGACAGCTGTGCTGGTGCTGATAAGGGAAGCCACAAGGAGACGATCGAGGAGAGAGACAAGCGGCGGCAGAGGCAGCAGCGGCAGAGGCAGCACCAGGGCTGCGGAGCTGCTCGGAGTGGGAGTGACTCCCCCACCTCAGGCCCCCACCCTGTCCCCATCCTCCTCCAGCTTGCCCTGAGTTTAGAAGAGCAGCCGCTGCCACCACCGACACTCCGGAGGGCACCGGGGGCTGCTGGCCAGGGAGGGACAGGGGCAAGGAGGCTCTGGCCAGTCCCAGCAGCCAGGGACAGATGCCGATCGAGATTGTGTGCAAAATCAAATTTGCAGAGGAGGATGCGAAACCCAAGGAGAAGGAGGCAGGGGATGAGCAGAGCCTCCTGGGGGCTGCACAGGGGGCAGCAGCACCCCGGGACCTGGCCACCTTTGCCAGCACGAGTACTCTGCACGGGCTGGGCCGGGCCTGTGGCCCAGGCCCCCACGGACTTCGTAGAACCCTGTGGGCACTGGCTCTACTCACCTCGCTGGCTGCCTTCCTGTACCAGGCGGCAGGCCTGGCCCGGGGCTATCTAACCTGGCCTCACCTGGTGGCAATGGACCCCGCTGCCCCAGCCCCAGTGGCGGGCTTCCCAGCTGTCACCCTCTGCAACATCAACCGCTTCCGGCATTCGGCACTTAGCGACGCTGACATCTTCCACCTGGCCAATCTGACAGGGCTGCCCCCCAAAGACCGGGACGGGCACCGTGCTGCTGGCTTGCGCTACCCAGAGCCTGACATGGTAGACATCCTCAACCGCACTGGCCACCAGCTTGCCGACATGCTCAAGAGCTGCAACTTCAGTGGGCATCACTGCTCCGCCAGCAACTTCTCCGTGGTGAGTCCTGCCAGCTGGCCTGCCTGGCCTGGGGTGGCCAGAGGCTGGTGGAGGGTCGTGCACGGGGGCATCCTCAATGGGGTTTCCCTTCCTTCCGCCACCAGAGACTGGCCTTGAGTCTCCCCCAAGCTTGGTGTTTCCCTCTGGCTCCACAGCCACGGAGCAGGGGACACTCAGGGGCTTACCCTGGTGCTGCTGCTGCTCCTCCTCTTGGCTCTGCTGCTGCTGCAGTGCCCGGGGCGGGGGCCGGGGTCCTGGAGTGGGCCCAGGGGCCCCACAGCCGGTCAGCTGGCAGGGAAGAAATGTACCATGCCAAGGCTGGACCAACTGACCCCACATTTCTTCTGTGACTTCTGGATTCTTCTCCTCACCTAACGAGGGTGATGGGGAGAGGGTGTCTGGGGGAGGCTCCAGCAGGGGAAGGACTCAGACTGCCTCCCGGAGAGCTGGCCCGGCCGGCAGGCTGGATAGAGATGATCTTCGTGTACACTGGGCACCAGTGTCCCTTCTGTCTCTGTGTCTCTCACACACACCCCCTTTCACAGACTCCCTCACACATCCCTCTTTCATGCTGCCCCTCTGGCTTCTCCCACTCTCCAGTCCCTCCCTCTGTTCCCTGATTCCTGCTGCTCCCTTGCCCGGCTCTGGCTCTGACACCAAGAATCACTCATTCACTCTATTCACTCCTCGGTGCATGGCTCGCCCTCACCGCTGCTCGGGGCGCACACACACACACACACCCCTCTACGGCTCCGGGCCACAGTTTCCGGCACGCTCCGTGTCACACACGCTCAGTGTCCCTGCCACTACACTCACATGCACACCTACACATCCACACATCTGGAGAGCTACTTATCTCTGTGCTCACATCCCACCTCTCACTCAGCTGTCAAGGACAGGGTCATGCTGTGGATGCCATGGGCTCTTGTGGCAACCCCCCATCTATCTCAACCCCTGTTCCCCAGGTGGGGGTGTGTCTTGTACACTGTCTGTCAGTGCTCCATTCAGGCAGCCATGGGGTATCTATTATTCCTGGTGCTTGAGATGACTGTCCCCAGGCCAGGTTACTCCCAGCACTGTGTACATGTGTGTTTGCACGCATGTTACCACTGCCCAGATGCATATGCACATACATGTTGCCAACATGGTGCCCACTCCAGTCCAAGAGACAGGAGACTTTCCCTCCTCATGACCCGGCCACCCCCAACCCGGGTTCTCACTCACTCACTGCCTCAGTGTCACTGAGAAACATGCTCCCACCAAGTGCCTGGCTCCCGCCGTGCCTACATCCTCTGGGTCCTGTCATAGGGATGGAGGAGTTGGGTAGAAATGGAGGAAGGGCCAGAGGGAGAGGATTGTGCTGGGAGAAGAGTCAGGGGCACTGACCTACTGTCCAGCTACAAACCCCCTCTTTTAGGTAGAAGTCATCTCTCCCAAAGCCAGGCTGGGAGAGTCCCCCAAAAGAGGTGGGGTGTGAATGCGGACTCTCAGACCCATGGGGCTCCTCTATACAATATCCTCACCTCCTGAGTTGGGGGGACAGAGCCCAGTCATAGCAGGTGTTGTTAGGGCAGAAATCAATGGGGGCTTTGTGTTCCTGAGTGGGAGTTTGTGTCCCAGGCCCTGGCTGGGGGTGGAAAGGACGGAGAAGAGGGATGAAACCTCAGTGGGAAGGAAGGAGAGGAAGAGATGGAGGGTCGAGAAAGCAAGGTGAGGTAGGCAGGGATTTCCTGTTTTCCCATCAGGAAAGGAGCGGGTGCCAGGGAATGTGGGAAGAGGGAGTCCCCTGATCAAGGCTGGTGCGTCTCTCTGAATCCCGGGGACACCCTAGTAGGGATAAAGGCGGGTCTCGCACAGGCCCTGGGGCTGGAGGGTGGAGGATAATACAAGTTGTGGGTCTCAGCTCTGGGGCTGCGACAGGACAGTGAGGGGGCAGAGGGTACAAGCAACCACTGAGGGGCAGAAATTTCCTTTGGGTCCTGCTCCCCCTCCTCCCCACCCAGCCTAGACCCCATACCTTTCTGCCTGCACCCCACCCTATCTGCTGAGTATAAGTCTCCATCGGACTTGGCATTCTAGGGCTGAGACTGCTGCATATTCCCAGGGTCTGTGATTATGGGTTGGCAGGGGGGCCCATGATCTATGGCAATGGGGGAGATGGGGTGCATTGTTGCAGCATGATGGGAAAAGGGGTGTGGAGACGAAGACAGGGGGTCTCTGATGAGGACATGAAGTCCATTATGCACTGTGGTGAGAGCATGGAGCCATGACAGGGATCGAAGGTGGGGAGATAAGTGCAGTGACCAGTGGGTGGAGAACCTGCCAGGGTGTGAGTGGTGAGATGCTCAGTGACAGGGACAGGCTTTGGGTAAGGGGCTGTTGTGTGTTTTCTGTTGCTTTCCTTGTTTCCTCCTTTCCACTCCCCACTCTGCCGTGACCTTTCCTCCGGAATCCAAGTTAATAAATGTCACATTTTCCAGCCTATTTTTATTCCGGGTAATTCACCCTCCCCCAGTCCCCTAAGCTGCTGCTCTTGCTTCTGTTACTACTGCGATTGCTCTCCCCGCCACCCCACATTCCCTGATATCCCCTCACTGTCTCCCAATCACTCACTCACTCAATCCATCAACATGGCGATCCAAACACCTACCAGGCTCCCTGCCAGGTGCTGCGGGGGGGGGGGGGGGGGGGACAAAGAAGGGAAGCCCTCGTCCCAAGTCCCTGTCCTCAAACAGCCTATAGTCTTGCGGTGGACTGGGGACAGAGCCACTCCAAAGCTTAACCAACCATGCAAGAGTTACCCAGCCATGCAAGCCAAGCAGTGTCATGAGGTGCCAGGATTAATTGCCAAACTAGGTCCATGGATAGTAAGAGCCTGAGTTCAGAGAGGAGACCACTCTGGGCTGAAGAAAACTGGGAAGGTTTAAGGAATGAGCCAGGCTGGGCTGGGTGCGGCTTGGAGAGAGAGGAGAGAGAAGACAGGGAGAGAGAAGAGATGGCCCTGGGTGAGGATGCTCTTGCCTCTTCACCCATGCCCCCCTCCACCTAGCTCCCCCACCAGCTCGTCTCCTCTTTCCCTCTCCCCTACTTAATCACTCTCATACCAACCCACGCCCACCTCCACCTCCACATTTCACCACCACCTTCATGTTCACCCTTTCCTCCCGGATTTCTTCTGCCATCTGCTACCTTGCTCCAATGCTCCAAGGCCCATCTAGACTTTCCCACTGCGGCTTGCTCTCAGCCTGCCCGCTTACTAGAAGGCAGAAATCACTCTTCCTTCCCAGGCATCATTTCTTTAGCTGTAAAATGCAAGGATGACTCTAAAATTCAGCATCTCCTCTCAGCTGGGGACTGTACGGTATGGCAGTCAAGTGTGTGGGTTCTGGAGCCAGACCACGTGGATTCGAACCTTGGCTCTACCCTTTAAGCTGTGCGCCCTTGGAGGAGTCAAAAAAGCTTCCATAAGCATCAGTTTTTGTAGTCATTAAATAGACTATTAGAACCTAAAAAATGTGGGTGGTTGTGGGGATTAAAGAGCTTAGCACAGTGCCTGGCACACACAAAGTGTCAGCTATCCAAATGCCACCACCCCAACTCCCGGCCCTTTCGCCTGACTGTGCCCAGCACCACCTGCCATCTTCTGACCCATCCACCGGCACCTTCGCTACCCTCCATCACCTCGCCTTCCCCCTTTCCAGACCCTCAAGCCCCCACTCTCCCCCTCCCCTCTCATAGCATTCCCCTGCTAAACAACCCTCCCAGATATTCGCACGCACATGTGTAGGTGCAGGAGCGTGAGCACACACTTGAGATTACTGCTGTCCCACAGGACATTGTGTGATGACAGAAATGTCCTGTACCTGCGCTGCCCCACATGGTAGTCACTAGCCACCCTGGCTATTGAGCGTCTGAAACGTGATTAGTGTGACAGAGAAAATGAATGTTCCCTTCAAATAGCCGCATGTGGCTAGTGGCTGCTGTATTGGACAGTGTAGCTCTGGTCCTAGGAACGAGGTTCAGGCTGCCAGATTGGGCGGGGCTAGGAACTCCAACTGGTATCAAAGAATATCAGGCGACAGCTGCGCGCTGTGATTGGAATCCTGGCATCTAATCTCTGGGCTGAGGTCCCAGGTTGAGCTGAGGATAGGGCCTGTGTCTGGGCACATCGAGGTATTTGGAAACACCACATGAGCAGTACACCTTGCTTCCTAGGTGCAGGACATGACCTTGGTCTTTTCCATTCTATTGTCTGGAAAATCGAGGCACAGGGGAAATGGAGAATGAAGACTTGAGGAGACAGGGGTATAATCCTGTCCTTCTCTGTGGAGGGCCAGGTGACCAAGGACCTGTGGGCACTTCACTGTCTCCATCCCCTCCGGGCTCTGACTTCCCTCCCCCTTCCAACCCTCCTTCTGCACATGCTGGTGACTGCCGAGACTATTAATCACTCGCCCTGTTCTCTTCCTCTCTACTAATCAGGCACAATTAGACAAGGCCTCCTCCAGCTGGGCAGTCCCCTCCCCGTCCTCCTCCCTCCTCTCCCAGCTCCGCCCCAGCTGCCACCAGGACAGCACTGAGGCAAGGGGAGCAAGGTGCAAGCTCTCTATCAATCTCTGACTTCCCTGACCCCTTTTGGAGGCCCCTTAGCAAACCCCTGCCTTCTGTCCAAGCTTCCTACTGAGCCTGCTCCCTTCCCTGGTGTGGTCAGGCTCATACTGACAGCCTTTGGTCATGGGAGGGGCTACTTCATGCATCCCATGCCTTTGCTACTGTCTCCAGAGGCCTGAGGGCCTTTGCCTTCTTGACTCTGAAAGGGAGGGGGTATCCACGGAGGTTAGTCCAGGGTTCTTCCTACCAAATGAGCTCACCTCTGATCCCCATCCCCTGTCCAGCCCTCTGTCCCCTCTGGTCCCATTTTCTCCTGAGGCATTAAGCTTGAGAACATTTAATTTAACATCTAGTTCAGGGTTGGTCCTGCTTTCAGGAGCCAGGCAGGTCAAGCCTGGGAGGGCACACAAATAGGAAAGGGTGGGCCCTGAGGAGACCTAAAAATCTCTTATCCTTGAATGGAGCTGCCCCAGCTAACTTGCCCTATGGTTAGGGATGCCCAGTGTTGGTGGGGGTTGGTGGGGTTTGGGGAGGCCTTCCAAGTTGTCCAGAGAAGCCCTGAGCCTTGATTATTTTAATAAAATTTTTCCCAAATAAAAAAATAAGACTCTGAGGACTACCTACAACTCAATTGCAGAAATCCAGCGTACTAGCCCTCACTGGCTGCTCTGCCACTGGCTGCTGCCCCTGAAGGGGGCGCTCTCAGACGGGCTGATACTCTGGCCAGTGGAGTTGGCAGAGGGGGATTTGAGTGGGGTTGTCAAAGCAGTTAAGGGCAGGGGCTATTATTGTTGCAGAGGGCTAGTCTGCCAGGGCAGCGGGAGGGCCATGAGGGACGTGCCCCCACCCAGCCCCACTTAGCAGCCCAGTGGCCTCTTCATTAATCAGGAATCAGCCCGGAGCTGGGCTCATTATCAGCTCAGCTTCTCACGGCACTGCCGGAAGATGCTGATTAGCATTTGAAGAAACGGCCCCCACGTCCCCCTCCCATCCCCCTTCCCTCCATCTCCCCTACCCGGGCTCCTTTCTGGACCCCCACCCCTGCCCTTCTGCTTCCCGGAGGAATCTGCTCCCTCTCGTGGCTGGCGGCAGGGTTGCCGCTGCTCCGCCCAGGCAGGGGGCAGGAAGGATCAGGAATGGGGGGCAGGAAGGCCGGAGCACCCTAGGGAGCACAAGAGCCCCAGGGTTGCTCAGGTTGAGACCCCTGGGTGGAGGGGAGAGAGTGAATGCCGGCTGCAGACTAAGGTGGTCAGGTGGAGATGGGGAGTCAATCACCCTGGAGGAGGGGAGGAGAGGGCAGCCTCAGGCTGGCGCGTTACCAGTGTTTCCCTGCCCTACCAGGCTCTCCCAGCAATGCCCACTCCTTAAAGCAGCTGGAGTGGGGACAGCCAGAACCATGGACCAAAGGCCCGAGGGTGGTTTCTTGGGTTTATTATTATTATTATTATGCAAATCATGGTGCAGGCTTAGGGTCTTGAAACCATCCCAGATGAATGGGAGTATAAGGCAGGAGGAGGACAGACACCCAGAGGGTGGAGGTAGGAGGGTTCGGAGTGCTGTGTGTTTTCCAGAAGGGGCAGAGGGTGTCTACACGTCTTACCCTGGCTCCCAGGCCAGAGGATGGCAGCGCTGGAGATCTACCCCCCCAGCCCTAAATGTTCACCATGCCCTTGGGACACCCGGTTGGGGTTGGAGGGAGAGCCGTTCCAGAGAGACAGGCAAGGGCTGCAGCAGCCGAGGCAGCAGCGAGAGTTCAGAGAGGAGCCACGGGATGATTAAGGGGAAATGGAGGATTGATTTAGGAGGAAAGATTAAAGGAGCTAAATCCGTGGCGCTTGGCTCAGCGGTGACTAAGCGTGGACAGGATAATAGCTTACAAATGTGTGAAAGGTGTAAATACCAAACGGGGGAGGGGAGGCGGCTAGGCGGGCCAGGGAAGCGGGGCGGGGGCTGGGCAGACTCGGGGGTGGGGCGGGCTGGGGACCCCTGGTGACTGCTCCAAAGGCCTCGCCCTTCTCCAGTGGGAGTGCGCGGAGGGAGGAAAACGGGCTGTCGGGGAACCCCAAGTTCCAAGCAGAGGTTCCGTTTCTGAGGCACAGCTTCGCCGGCCAGGTGCTGCCCCCAAGTCACACTCCCACCCCGCTGGGGACCTGAGGTCGAGTGTTCAAATCCCGCCGGAGTCCCTCTGCGCCCCCACCCCCGGCACCAGGCCTTTCCCACCTCTCCCAGGCCCGCTAGGCGGACCCAGCTCTGCAGGCCTCTCTCCCGGCCCCCGCCTCGCTGTCCAGCCTCTCGCCCCCTCTTCCTTCCCCGGCCGGGCGGGCGGTGGTGGCTCCCTCCGCGGTGGAAGCCTCTGGCTCCGCTGTGTGCGGAGGTCACTTTGCCGAGAAGCCGGGAGCCGAGGGAATGCAAATGAGGCAAACCCAGGGAGGAGAGCGGAGGAGCCCAGAGGAGACGGGAGGGAGGGCGCTCCGGCGCTTTGATGGATGCCTGCCCCGCGGGAGAGAGGGGAAGGCGGAAAGGAGAGCGAGGCGCTGAGTGCAGCCCCCTGGGTGTGGCCCTCTGGGTGCAGGTGGGCCCGGCCTGGACGCCAGGGTACCTGTGCGGGGGTGGAGATGTGGGGGCGAGGATGGGATCTGGAGCGGCGCCCACCCACCCACCCACTCACAGCCACCACCATCACCACCACCACAGCCACTGCTGTCTTCTCAGTCTTGGCTCCTGAACTCCCACCGGGCCGTGGGTTTGTGGTCCACTGTGTAAGCAAAACTCTTGAACGCCTAACTTTGCATCCAGGGGCGAGAATGTCAGGGAAGGACTTCGTTACAAATTAAAAATATTCCCGCCTGGAAAATTGACTTTCTAGGGTTTGAGGCCCAGGCAGCCGTTACCTGGCAATAGGTTTGGCTGTTTACCTGCGTCTTGGAGCCCGAGCTCTCCTCTTCGGTGGAAATGCGATGCTCGCCTGGAATCAAAGCGTTCTACGGCGCTGCCCCAAGCCGTCTCCAGCTGGCAGCGCGGCCTCGGCCTGGAGTCACACGGCCTAGACCCGGTCCTACTTTTCTTTCACCACCCCTCCCACATTTACATTTGAACAAATCCTGCGCCCGTTTCCTCCTAGGCCCTACAGCACTTCAAGTCACCCTGAAAAGCACTTGAGTGGCTGTAGGGGTGAGGGGAGGGGCACTGTGTTGGCCATGCGGTGAGAGAGGGGGCCAGGCCTGCTTGGGGAGGGATGGTCTCCCTCCGTCTGAGAGTGGCATGGTTGATGCCCTTCCCCGGCCGGTGATTGGGCTTGCTCTGGGGGATTTACTCTCCAGCCCAATTGAACCCCTGTCCCACCGTCAGAAGACTGGCACCAGCTCCCCCCCCCCCCATCACAGCACCAACCACAACTAGCAATGATCAGACTATACTCGCGCGCTTTGTGTTTTGGTGCCCACCGCTTTGCACCTGGCTCGGGGTGTAAGTGCTCAATAAACGCTTTTTTTTTTTTTTTTTTGCATGAATAAATGCCTCTGCAGCCAGACAGCAAACTCCTTCAGGGCTGAGACCGTTTTGTTCTCCGAATCATCCCCGGCACCAGGCACCGCACCTGACACACTGCACAGGCTCAAGGAACAGTGCTGGGCCAATAAGTGCCGTTGGAACACACACCGTTTCCGAGCGCCTACTGTTTGTCGGTGCGATGCCAGGCACAGGTCGCCGCACAGTGGCTGGGAGTGCAGACCAGCACCAGATCGCCTGGCCCGCCGCTCCACCGAGCCACGTGGCTCTGGCAGGCTCCTTACCTCTCTGGGCCTCATTTCTTGACTGTAAAATGGAGAAGATAAGACACCTCCAGTTTGGGGTTTCTGTGAGGATTAAGGAGTTAATAAAGCACTGAGGATTGCGCATGGCACAAGTAAGCACTAAATAAATATTAGCTGTGTCTCTCGTCATGGTACCTCTGAAGGGTGCCTATTATCATTCCCATTTTACAGATGAGAAATGGAGGATCCAAGAGGTTAAATGACGGAGTCCAAATCCCACAGACAATAAGGGCAGGGCCCGGATGTAAACCATACTGGGCTTCTGGCCTGGGCCCCGGGTCTGCTTCCCATCTGGTGGGAGAGGCCTATCTCAGAGCCTGGGCGTTTCACTCTGGTAGAGCTCCGTCCTCTACGAAGCACTGTCTCTCCCAAATTGCCGAGAGAGAGCCTTTACCAAGGTACGTGAGGCCCTGTGAGAATGGGCCTGGTATGAATCCAAGACCAAAATGGCTGCACCATCTTGGCAGGAAGCTCTGTTCTGCGAATAAGCTTCCACTTTTCTTGAACTGATCTCTAATGCTCATGACCAATGTCAGGAGAAGGAATCCCCATTCCTTTTCTGCAGATGAGCAACTCTAGGCTCAGACAGGTTAAATCATGCATCCAAGGTTGTTTGTCTAAGGTTGGTGGCAAAGCCAGGATTTGAACCCCGCTTTGTCAAGCTTCAAAATATATGTGCCCCTTCCCCCACAGGATGAGCCTATGTGGACCTGTCTCTGGCGCCACATGCAATGGTGCTGTCTGCCCCAGCTTGGTTCTTCCTGGTCTCTACAGCATTCTTATTACTAATGTTGAGGCATCATATCTGTGATTTCACTTTGCAAATGGCTTTCATATATTTTGAATCTTTTGAAACAACCACCCTATGAAATTAATCAAGGAGGAATTTCTATCTTCACTCGACAGATGAGGAAACCGAGGCCCCAAGAAGTCACTCAAACACTTTACTAACCAGCTTTATATAGGTGGTCAGTGGTGGAGCCCGAGCTGGGACAGGGTCTCCTGACTCCCTGGGGGAGACTGAGGTTAGTGGAGAATGCTGGGGCCACTGGGTGGGGGGACTGGGCTCTTATTTTGAATTTGCCACCCTTTTTGGTGCACCCTTAGACATGTACCTTGCCATCTGTACCAAGACTTCTGTTTTGGCCTTTGCACAGTGAGGGTTTGGACTGAGTGACTTCCATTTCCCTTGAGCTCAGACACCACAGGCTTTTTGAGTTGGTGCCATCTTCCTGCCTCTGCCCCTTCTGAGGACGGAGAAGGAGGAGACTTCAAACCTGGATGCTTCTGCCACCCCTGAGTAAACTGGGCCTGGAGCGGTCCAAACTCGGGTGTATGAGGATGCACCCCCTTCCACTGGACTCCGGGGGAGTGCAGGGCTAAGGAGCAGTGATCCTGGGGCCCAAGTGAGAGGCTTGGGGCTGGATTGCAGCAGAGGAGAGCTGATGGAATTGGAAGGGAGGGGGATGAAGCTGCCATGGAAAAGGGGGGGGGGTGCCAGGGCCTTGGCAGAGGCAGGGTGCCCGAAGCACAGTGGAGATAAAGCCCAAGCTGCAGATTAGCTCCGGGATTAGCCCAGCCTCTGCTGCTCCTGGCGGCTCCTTATCTCCTGGAGGCTGGGCCCTCTCCCTCACAGCTTTGAGCCCTGGACCTGCTAATTGCCTGTTAACCCCATGGGAGCTTGAGGGGGTGGGGAGGGGTGGGAGAGAATGCAGGCAAGCCAGCCAGAGGAAATGGGAGCTGTGGGTAGGTGAGACTCCAGGGACAGAAAAGCTACATGTTTGGGTCTCTCTCAACCTCTGATCATCATCTGGGGCAGACCTGGAGGAAGGGCAGTGTGAAGGAGGGGAGAGCACCAGGGAAGGGTTTCTAGCTTGGGCAAGGGGAGCAGTGTCAGGCCCAGGGAAAAGTCTAAGAGGAAGACAAGAGATAGAGACTGGACAGCTAGACTAAGGGACAGACAGAGAGGAAAGCAAACAAGATGGGGATGTAGACAGCAAAGGAACATGGGGTGTGGTGGGGAGCCAGGACAACAGAGGGAAAGACAGAGGCCGGGGGATGGACAGGCCAACAAAAAGCAAGAGACAGAGAAACAGAGACCAGATGGATAATTGATTGGATGCTGAGGACAGACAGGCCAGGAGGAGGGACTTGAGAGAGAGACTGAGATCAGGGGACAGAGGCTGGGAGACAGACTGACCCAGAGCAGGTCCAGGCTAACATTAAGGGGAGGGGGGGCAGTCTGGGAGGGACAGGCAGAGGCTGGCAGGAAGGAAGGTGGTGGAGAGGTCCAAGGGTCTTCATGAAGCGCAGACAGATTCTCATCAAGCAGCTGTCTAGCCTAGGTCCAGAAGGACTCTGGGAGGCCATGTGCTCAGCCTGGAACCAGGAGGGTGGACTTGGAAACTAAGGCAGAGAGCAAGGAAGGACACAGAAGAGGGAGGGCCAGGCTGAAGGAGGAGGTGGGGTCTGAGATGTGGACAGGGTCTGGGGCTGAGGGCTGGTGGTGGGTGGTCTGGTGACAGCCCCTCAACCCATCAGTGCACATCCTGGCCTGGAACATGCCCCTTGGCGTGGCCGAGCCTTGGACTCCCAACTTCTGTGCACATACCCTCCTTTCAGGCCAGTCCATGGGGAGAGAGCAGTGGCCAGCCAGTGGGACCCTGTGGCTGAGCGGTCGTGCCGTCTCCATGGAAGAAGCTGTGGGCTGTGCTGCCACAAATATTCTGCCACTTAGGAGCTGGCGGCTCCACCTGCCACTGCCTGACTGGCCCAGGGACCGTCTCCAGAGCAACGTTCTGCTCTGCCCAGCAGTTGGGCCTGACCCGGGCTGTGCAGGTGGCCTGCCCCTGCCAGTCTTGCCTGTCCATTTCTCACAAACTACACCCATCATACCCAGAGTCCTCCCACCCATCCCCCTTTGTCACAGCCGCCTCAAAGCCAGGGTTCCAGATAACCGCTCTCCTCCAAAGCCAGGAGAGCCAAAGCCATCCTCATTGGCTTGGCCCTGCCCAGCTCTGGGCTCAGTGCCGTGTAGTGTGTGCCTGTGTGAACCTGTTGGGGACATCAGGTGGGGAGGCTGCCCCAAACCCACCGCGGGTGAGGAATCTGCCCGAGTCATTCATTCATGGAACACTGCCAGATGATTTAGAAGCACTGTTTTGGCATCGGGCTCCATTCTGTTTGAGTCTCATTTCCTTAGCCAAGTCACTTTTCCTCTCTAAGATTCCTCATCATCAGATGGAGGCAATGCTACTTAGCTCATGTGGTTGTCTCAGAGGCTCAAAAGGGAAAACAGACCGCAGGCCTGTAACGCAGGACCTGGTACAAAGCGGGGGTGTTTGGCAGTTGCTCACTTTGCACTTCTTCCCTCCGCCTCGGGCCTCCTTCTGTGAACTGCACTGGGCTCTGGGGGTGCCAAGATGGCAACATGGGGCTCCTGGCCTCAGGCAGCCCACCGTCCTGTGGATGAGGCCGAGCTGCAGAAACACCAGGAGTTGCCAACAGGCAGGGCTCTGCTGCCGTGATCCAGCACACTGGGGCGCACGAGTGAGCAGCCCACCACCCGGGTTCCCCCTGCAGCTCATGCCTTGCTTAGCCTCTCCACTGGAGCATTCACTCAAAACTGGCTGCATCAGCGAAAGCAGATTCCAACATCTTGGCCTGGAATAGGAAGAGGGTGGGTGCTTTGAAAATTGAGGCAAATACTTACATATTCCCTTCTGCCTTTCCTGCACCACTGGGGACACAGAAATCTTGCACCCAGTCTCTTTTAGGGTCCCCCTCTCTCCAGGGAGAGCGTGGGTCTAGTTGGACTCTCCCCACTCCATCTAGGGCCTTTTGACTCAAAGTGCAACCTGCAGGTGGTTGGAAATTCAGACTCTGAGTCCTGCCCCCCCCAACGCATTTAACACCCCCAGAATCTGCATTCACAAGATCCCCAGGTGCTTTCCGTGCACATCAGCACACTGAAGTTTGCGAAGCATGGATCTTGGAGATCTGGGCAGATCAGCGTACCTCTCTGAGCCTCAGTTCCTCCTCAGCCGGACATAGGGTGGTTGTGAGGATGCAATTGGAGCGAGTATGTTGAGCATTTAGCGCAGTGCCTGGGCCCAAGAGAGTGTGCTGGACTGTCCGTGACGCCTACTACTGCCCCACACATGGACTCACGCACGGCAGGGAGTTGGCCACAGGTGACACAGAGTTAAGAACTGGAAGCCAGAAGATGGTGAGGATGCTGAAGCAGGAAGGGAGGGACAGGAGAGGAGGTGAGGAATCGAGAGTAGCAGACATGGAGAAGAAAGAGTGAGGAAGGTGTGGAGAGGAGTGGAGTGGACGGGGAGGAGGGACAGGAGGCGAGGGGATGGTGTTGGGTCACATCACAGCTGAATGGGGCTGGAGCAGGAGCTGGGACTTGTGGGGTGCGGGGCGGGGCAACTCCCCAGAACAGGTAGAGTCTGGCATCTAAATGAATTGCGCCTCTCCCACTGACTAGTTGTGTGGCCCTTGAGTAATAATCCCGATAACTCAACCTGCCTGATACCAGGGTTGCCGAGGGGATGAAGCAGGCAACGGTAGATGTTGCTGTGTTTTGTAAGCTGCACGGTGCGTGTTTTGTTTTAGGAACCTGAGGCAGGGTGTTAGAACTATGCGAGAGGGGAGGATCAGCAGGGTTATTAACCTAGGGAGCATGGGAGACCTAACCTCACCCCACAGCGAGGGTGCCCCCAGCCCCCAGTTCTTAGAACTGCTCACTCCCACTGCCCTCCTCCCAGCCCCTCTGCCTTCTACACTGCCCCTCTGAAGCTAGGCATTTAGGTTAGTTTTTCCCTGACATGCCTCACGCCTTTCCTCCCAGTTTTTGCCAGTGTAAATATGTTCCCAAGGAGAGGGGAGGGGGAGCGAGAGAGAGTGATTGAGTGCGCTGACCCCTGGCCGCCAGGGACGGTGCTGCCTGTGATGGCTTTGACACGGGGCCTTGTCTCTGTGGGGTAAGCCTGGCAGGGGAAACTTGCGTCCGCCTCTCCCTCAACCTCCTCCCACCCAGCTGCCGCAAGTCGCCACCCCAGCTGCGGCCCCGCCGCCGGCCTCGGCATCCATCCCCGAGGCGCCAGCGCCCTCTCGTGTCTATGCCGGGGAGCTCTCCACCGGGTCAAAGACGGGCTTCCTTCCCCGCTGCAGTTGCGGCTGACTTTGTCCTTTTCGTTCCTGGCGTGCTGGGCCAGGTGCTGGGGACACCAGACAGGGTCACTGTTCCTGTGCATCATAAACTCTGTTGGCAGGGGAAAAAAGAACAGTGACTAGGAGACAAACAGATAAGCAATGTTATCTCAGGTCTTTTTATTTTTTTAAGATTTTATTTATTTTTTAGAGAGAGGGGAAGGGAGGGAGAGAAACGCTAATGTGTGAGAGAAACATCAGTTGGCTGACTCTCACGTGCCCCTAACCTGGGACCTGGCCTGCAACTTGGGCCTTTGCCCTGACTGGGAATTGAACCTGTGACCTTTGAGTTTGCAGGCTGGTGCTCAACCTACTGAGCCACACCAGCCAGGGCTACTCTCTGGCCTTGATAAGCACTTAGAGTCAACCAACAAACACACTGATTGCCGGGTGGGGTGTGTGTGAAACTGGGAACATGTGTAGTATGTGACTGCGCATATGAGGAAGGGACACTTAAGCTGAGGTTTGAGGTCCGAGGAAGGAAGGCGTACCACGAGTTTGAATTTGTCAGAGATCTGGGGGTAGAGTGGCAGGAGAGATTGGCAAGGGTCGCCTTCCATGGTGACTTTCAGGCTACAGAAGGAGTCTGGCTTTATTCCGCAGGAAAGGGAATGCCGTTGCCAGGGCTTTAAGCTGGCAGGTGACTTGGTCGGAAGGAGCTCTGGCTGCTGTGCGAATGGCCTGGAGGCAGAGGCAAGGATGGAGGAAGGGAAACTGGTTAGGAGCGCACTGCCGTGGCCAGGTGGAGGATGACGGCAGAAGGGGAGACGCCATGTGAAAGGAAACTGGGTAGACTCTAAATAGATTTCAGAAGTGGAATTGCCCAAGAAAGCTGCTGGTGAGGGAGAGGAGGTTTCAGGGATTCTGACCTGAGAATTTCGTAGATAGCAGAGTCCCTTATGCAGAGGAGGAGAACAGTGTGTTCAGGGGCCAGGATTTGGGAAGGTGTCAAGAGTTCTGCTATTGATTTGTTAAGCTGGAAATGCCTTTTAATCATCTAAGGGAGGATATCAGCAGAAAAGATGGAGCTCAGGTGAGAGGCTGGGCTGTAGATTGATTGCTGGAATAAGGGACAGGGCTGCCCAGGCAGGCCTAGTGACCCTGGCTGGGGGTGGGCAGACAGGGAACCCTAAGCATAAGGAGTTGTCTTAGCCTCTCCTTCCATCTCCCCTTCTCTTCTCTCTCACACCCTCCCCTCCCCTGCCAGGTCTATACTCGCTATGGGAAGTGTTATACTTTCAACGCGGACCCACAAAGCTCCCTTCCCAGCCGGGCAGGAGGCATGGGCAGTGGCCTGGAGATCATGCTGGACATCCAGCAGGAGGAGTACCTGCCCATCTGGAGAGAGACAAGTACGTAGGTGGGGAAAGGATAGGGCCAACCTGGGGGCTCTGGTCTGGACCGCCTGCTGGGGATGGCTTTTGAAAGCTCCCCATCTCCGCTGTGCAGATGAGACGTCGTTTGAGGCTGGCATCCGAGTGCAGATCCACAGCCAGGAGGAGCCACCCTACATCCACCAGCTGGGCTTTGGTGTGTCCCCGGGCTTCCAGACCTTCGTGTCCTGCCAGGAACAGCGGGTGAACACCTCCAGCTGGGCATTGGGCTGGGCATGGGATGGAGCCTTTGGGTTTTGAGGGGATGCTGACCAGACCTGTCTTCCCAAAGCTCACAGCCAGCCAGTCCACCCATGGACTTTGCTTGGGGCTGTGAGCACTGGAGGGCTGGGTGGGACTCCTGGGCATGACCTACCCCCATCCTGCCCACCTCTGCAGCTGACCTACCTGCCCCAGCCCTGGGGCAACTGCCGGGCGGAGAGTGGGCTCAGGGAGCCTGAGCTTCAGGGCTACTCAGCCTACAGTGTGTCTGCTTGCCGGCTGCGCTGTGAGAAGGAGGCCGTGCTTCAGCGCTGCCACTGCCGAATGGTGCACATGCCAGGTGGGCACCCCACCCTTCTGGGCCACCCTTCCAGGCTCCAGAACAGAGCACTGCTTATGTGCATGGGCAGGTGCATGTGTGCAACATGTGTGCATGCATGTATCCATGCGAGTGCACGTGTGTCTGGGATTTTATGCATGTTTTAGCATGTGCATGTGGAATGCACACATGCACAGTAATGTGCATTCATGCATACACATGCTCATGTACTTCTGTGCCTGTGTGCTTGTGGGCGTTGTGTGCATGTGCTTGAACACGTGCATATACATGTGTTTGCATGTGTACACTTTTATGTTTACATGCATGAGCATGTATACAGCCATGCCTGCATGTGTATATGCAAACATGCCTGTTTTGGGCATGTGTGTGTGCATGCATGAGTGTGCCCACATTGGGAATGTGGTGGAGATTGGGGATGGAACCCTAGACTCCAGGAATAATCTTCTCTCCTTTTAGGCAACGAGACCATCTGCCCACCAAATATCTACATTGAGTGTGCCGACCACACACTGGGTCCGTGCTGCCTGCTCCCTTTCCGCCTCTCCCTCACCCTCCTCTTCACCTCTCTGTCCACCCTCCTCCTAACTGCCTTGGCTCTCCTCCTCCCAGTCTTTCCCCGGGGGGCTCTTCCTGGGGGTCGAGACTTATCCCATACCTCCAGGGGTCTGAAGACCTTTGCAGGTGTGGACATTTGGGTAAGTGGAGGCAGCAGGGTCAGCAAATGAACTTGCCTTTCTGGGGAAATGAAATGACTGCTTTCTTGGTATGAGGAAAAATGCATTGCTGGCTCTCATGTGGGGAAGGCAGATGCCATCTGTCCATAGTTTCTGTCTGACCTGCAATTCATTTACTCATTCATTCATTCATTCATTCTCCAGGCGCTTACGGCCCATGCTGGTGCTGGAGGTGAGAGGGGGAACAAGAGCCCTGCTCTTGCGGAGCTCACTGCTGAGTGTGGCTGTGGATGGGCATGACAACACAGTGCGTTAGTCCTTGTGTAGGGGAAACTCAGGGATCCTACAAGGCCTGGGGGCAGGGACCTGGGATGACAGGGAGGATTCCTGGAAATGACAGTCACCCAGGTGAAAAGGGGGCGTGTTCTAAACAGTAAGGACAGCACACGCTAAAGACCTTGTGGCCAGGGAGAGCCTGTGTCTAGCGCACTGAAAGATCAGTGTGCTGAGGGCAGAGGACACAGGAGGGGGAGCGGCAGCCTGGGGGAGGGGAAGAGTAGAGGAGGCTCTGGGAAGCCAACAATGGCTTAAGGCATGGCAAGAATACTATCTGATTTTAGGAAGGTGACTCTGATTAGATGTGGAGAATGGATAGGTGGGGAGTGAGACCAGAAGCAGGGTGACTGGTAAGAAGAGCGGTGCAGTAATCCAGATGATGGAGCCGTGGGAGGAGGTGCTGAAGCTGTAGAATCACGCCGGGACCTTCCGTTCTGCGCACCAACTGTGCCAATCAAAGAGGTGATCGAAGAGCGTCCAGTGAAGGAGCAGATGTGTGAGCAGGGATCGGTGAACCACAAGGGGTGGCGAGGCTCCTCAGAACTAGCACCATTGGGGGGCTTTACTACCCCAGGCCTGGATGGGGGCAGGAAGGGAACCCTGTTGGAACCCAGAGAGAGCTGTGGCTGTCCGAGAGGGCCAACAGACGGGAGCTGTGGGCACAAGAGGAGGGATGAAGCCTCTGCCAACTACGGCCTGGCAGTAAGGAAGCGGGGAAGAAGAAATACCCTGGTATCTCTCCCCTCCTTGCCTTCTGACCTTGGTGGGAGCTCCCATTGGCCAAACCAAACCCAAAGCCAGAAGACGAGGGGGTCTAGGTGATACATTTGGCAGAGCTCAGCCTCCTGGCCAGAGAAAGGTGCAGGAGAATGGAGGGTGAATCTGAAGGGCTAAACAGAGAAAACCCAGCATACTGAGCATACAAATCCTGTCCATCCACTTGTTCTTTTGTCTGTCTGTTTGTCCATCCACTCACCTATCCACCCATTCATCCCGGCCTCCACTCCAGGTCCCTTGGTGTGTCTGAGGCCTCATGTGTTTGATTAGCTCTGGTGGATGGGCCACATCCTCCCTCTGAGCCATGAGGACCTCCTGCACCAGGGAGCTGGGGGACAGAGGGACGAGCCTGTGGGAGGGTGCCTGGGAACTTAGCCTTCACCTGCTTTCTTGGATAGTCTGAAGCTGGCCCAGGACGGGACCCCCATACCATGTGCTCTGGGCAGTGCCAGGGCTGGTCAGTCAAGGCCCTCAGTGTGGACGTGGCTGCCTCAGGACAGCCTCTGCAGCTGGTGGGCCTCTGGGCCACCCAGCCCTCCCCCGCCCCCACTGCAGCTGATGCCTCTCTGTTGCAGACTCCCTGGGTGGGGGCTCCGAGGGCCCATGTTTCTGTCCTACTCCTTGCAACCTGACCCGCTATGGGAAAGAAATCTCCATGGTCAGAATTCCCAACAGGGGCTCAGCCCGCTACCTGGCCAGGAAGTACAACCGCAATGAAACCTACATACGGTATGTGTGTGCATGTAAGCGTGTGTGCATGTGTGTGGTGGAGGCTACCCTCAACAGGCCTGGTGGGTGGTGGAGACAGGGAGCAGGGGGCAGCTTTGTTAATAAGGAGTCTTCTGCCAGGAATGCTTTTCACAGTCCTTTTCTTCTAACCAATCCCTACCCATCCTCTGTTGTCTCCACCTCCACGGAAGCCCCTGGTCCAGATTTGAGCTCCGCAGCACCCTGTACCCGTCGCTGTCATTGCATGTACCTATTGTTTTAGAGCCATCTGTTGTGTGTCTTTCTCCCCCAGCAACCTGGGCTGTTGAAGGCATGTTGAGTGAATGCCGTGGTGAGGGAGAGAAACCAGGAGGGCTGGGAGAGGAATAGGGTGGCCTGCAGGAGGGGCCACCCCGAGCACTGGGTCTGGTACCTTGCAGCCAATCTACAAATGCTGGGCATCCTCTGAGCACCAGGCCCAGTGCTGGGGCCTGTCAGGACACAAAACCCATGGCACAGTTTGTGGATGAAACCGTGTGTGGCTGTGGCTGTGTGGTGCTGGTCCTCAGGCCCCAGGAGAGATGAATGCGCATGGGGTAGGGGAAGCAGGGGAGATATGAGCTAGGCCTCTGAGGACCCTGGGTCTGTGAGGGGAAGAGAGCGGAGGAGAGAGGGGAGGCATCCCAGTTAGAAAACTGTGGGATGATGTGGATACTGGCCTGAGTCGGGGGGTGGGGTCAGGGGGCAAGATGCAGATAAGAAGGCAACTTGGATAGGAAGGCACAGGCAATGCAACAGATCATGGGTAGTCTTGGAAGTCTGGAAGAAGAATTTTGGACTATTGGTCCTAGGGAGCCATTGAAGGTTCTAGAGAGGTATAGGGGTGAGGAACATGAACACTATTTGCTGCTTTAGAGAAGGCAGGCAGGAAACTGCAGGCCCAGGCTTTTGCTCTCCCAGGCCTTTTGCTAACCTTCAGAGTGTGATGCTAACTCGCATCTGGGACCAACTCCCCTCACAGCCTTTGGGCGTCTGAGGGGAGTCACCAGCTTCCCTGCACAGGGGGTCTCGGGTAGGCACTTCTGGACCTGGGATGTGCCTGCCAGCCACCCCCCTGGGAAGGTGGTCTCACATGGACATCCTGCTTCCTTTCTCTGCAGGGAGAACTTCCTTGTCCTAGATGTCTTTTTTGAAGCCCTGACCTCTGAGGCCATGGAGCAACGAGCAGTCTATGGCTTGTCAGCGCTGCTGGGTGAGACCTGGCTCAGATTCCACGGGTGTGGAGCGGCTGGGACACAAAACCAACGATTTTTGTGTCCCTCTGACCCTGCTCTCATGCTCCCCAGGAGACCTTGGGGGACAGATGGGCCTATTCATCGGGGCCAGCATCCTCACACTGTTGGAAATCCTGGACTACATCTATGAGGCAAGGAAGGGGCCTGTCTGGGGCCACCCACACAGCAAGAAGAGGAGGGGGAGGGGCTCTGAGAAAAGCAGTGGGGCAGTGCGGGCTTCCTGGTGGAGCCGGTCTGGCTGGGAAGTCCAGCTCTGGGTCCTTTGCCAGAGTTCCCTGGCTGACTGGGAGGCCTGAGGGTTCTGAGAAGTCAGGAGAAAGGGATGGGTGAAGAGGATCGGGGGGTCCTAGTGGGGGTTTGCTGGGCAGCAAGTCCTATAACGTGAGCCTGGTTAGTCTGCCCCTCTCCTCTGCCAAGTTTCCTGAGCCCACAGCTATCCCCTGACCCTGAATCCCAAGGTGTCCTGGGACCGACTGAAACGGGTGTGGCGTCGTCCCAAGACCCCCCTAAGGACCTCCACAGGGGGCATCTCCACCTTGGGACTGCAGGAGCTGAAGGAGCAGGTGAGGGTGAGCCTGCAGAGCGAGCAGCCAGCTCCTTCTCCCAGGACTGAGTGCCCCCATGATTTCTGGACCGGCCTATGAGAGGGGGTCCCTGGCCCCCTTGGAACTTCTGCCCCAGGGACACGGAAAGGCTGGCTGTACGGGCCTTGGGGACATGGTTTGAAGTCTTCCACTTCACCTTGCAGAGTCCCTGTCCAGGCCGGGGTCAGGCTGAAGGTGGGGGAGCCAGCAACCTGCTCCCCAACCATCACCACCCGCACGGCCCCCCAGGAGGCCTCTTTGAAGACTTCGCTTGCTAGGACGATGCTGTGTCTGAAAGGACCCAGGAGTCTGGGACTCCTCCTTGGATCCTCCTGCTCCTGGGACAGAAGGCCCAGGGGCAGCCCAAGGCTGCAGTGGGGGAGAGGGTGGTGGTGCTCATTAGAACAGAGACTCAGTCCCTACACCAACTGTGGCACCAGCTGCTTCGCACAAGGGTCCTTCTTGTCCCTACTCCCCTCCCAAGGCTGGTGCCCAGGGAGGCTGGAGAGCAGGCCATGGGCCCCCAGGGAGGGGAGAGCGGAGAGAAGGAGGTGGAGAAACCCCAGAAGGGGTGGAACCCTGTGTACATTTGTATATATTTAGGGAGGACAGGGTGGGGGTGGGGGTACATATATAGACGGTAGGTGGGGCCATGGGGTGGTGGGTGATTCAGGGACAGCCAGGGTCCCAGCCCTAGAGTGTCAGCAGGAGGGGGCAGGCTCCCAGGAGTCAGGACTGCTGGGCTTCTCCTACTTCCTGCCCCTCTCCAGGCCCAGCTTCTCATTCGGCAGGGGGAGCGGGTGGCCCAGCAGGCCTGGCCCAGCTCGGGTTCCCCTGCCCTATTCCCCACACCCCACCCGCCAAGTCCCCTCCACAGGGAGCAGGCAGGCCTTTCAGACCCTGGCTGAACTTGGGAGTGGGAAAGTCTTCTCAGGCCTCTGTCTCTAGTCTGGCTTTATAAAGTGCTGATGAAACTAGGAATAAAGAGGCATAAGGAATCCTGTGTGTGTGTGTGTGTGTGTGTGTGTGACCGAGCTGGGGGCTGGGGCAGGGCTGGGTGTATGCATGACGTGGTCTCCGGGAAAAGGAAATCCAGGCCCAGTCAGGACAGGGAGCCTCCATCCTCACTGCCAGCTCTCCCTGCTCCCTGCCTAGCTTTCAAAAATTAAGAATCACCAGTCCACACTCAGCCAGTTTATTAAAGGCAGAGAGCTTCATCAGGGTCCAGAAGGGAGAAGCTGGGAGATACCCACACTCCTCTCTCAACTCCCTCCTTCCCCAGCAAGTCATCTACAGCCCAGCCCCCAGGACTTGGAGGCAGGCCTAGCGTCAGACAGACTGCACTACATAAATACTGAGGCCACAGCTTGAATCAGCAGCGTCAGGGGAAGGGATTCAGGGCAAGAAGCGGTGGCTCCCAGGGCACCTCCCACAGGGCTTGTCCTGAGCCTGAGGACCCACAAAGCCGGAGAGAGAGGGCCAGCGGGCTGTTCTGAAGTCTGAGGCTGTCCAGGGAGGCTGGCAGGTGGCTCTGGGTGTTTGGGGGAGAAGTACCGCCTGGCCAAGGTTTTGGGGTGCAGGGTGGGGTCAGGTGCTGTTGCCCTGCTCCTGCTCAAAGAGCAGCATGGCGAGCTGGGTGCGGGAGCCCAGGCCCTCCAGCATGCTCTGGCGACAGCGATGGTAGAGGTCCTCGCTGAGCCGAGCGCTGCACGTCTGGGCCCGGTAGCGCTGCAGCAGCGCCGGCTCCACTGCCCGCAGCACGTGCAGGCTGGAGAAGCGCAAGAACAGCTCGTACACATCCATGCTTTCTATGAGCTCCTCCTCCTGCTCCGAGGCTGCTGCCAGCCGCCCTCGGGCTGCCACATAGTCAGAGTTGTAGAAGCAGGCCTCACTGGCTGCCTGGCGGTCAAAGCGGCCCGTGTCTCGGCCCAGCTCTGGGGGCCCTGGGCCCTGCGGTGGGGCCACAGCTGGGTGGAAGGCCTGGAAGTGCATGGGAAAGAAGGTCTGCCAGCCAGAGATGGCATGCATGCGGCAGCGGTTCAGAAAGTCAGGTGTGAGCACTGTGTCCGGCCCAGCCAGCAGGAACAGTGTGTCCAGCGGGTGCTTCTTGGAGAGCAGATCCATGAGGCGCAGTGGGGAGGGGGCAGCTGTCTGCACACTGAGCCAGGGGACCCGGGCACCTGGGAAACGCTGCTCTAGCTCTGCCACATGGGCCTTGACAGGGGCGAAGACATCTGCATGGGCGGCCCGCTGGGCCTGTCGTGGCTCATATAGCAGCAGCAGGGTCAAGGCTGCTGCGGTATCGCCAGGCTCCAGAGCTGCAGTGGCGAAGGCCTCCAGGAAGCCAGGGGCCAGGTCACGCTCGGCTGCAGCCAGAGGCAGTAACACAGTGAGACGTGAGGCCTCGGTGACGTAGGGCACTGGCAAGATCTCCACTCGGCTCAGTGGCCGCAGAAGCTGCACTCGGTGAGTGAGGGGCCGGCGGCCGCCCTGGGGGGTCAGTGCCTCCAGCTGCAGATCCAGTGTGTACTCCATACCCCGAGCGGGATCGAAGCGTCGGTAGCCATTAACCAAGTGCTGCTTCTGGAGCCGCAGGGCTGGGTGGTAGCGGCGGTTGAGCTCCTCCAAGGCTGCCCCCAGAACGTCGGCCACATCAGCTCGGTCAGCCCCACGCAGAGGGCAGCGGGGTGAGCCATCAGCACAGGAGAAAGCGTGCTGCTCAGTGAAATAGTCCCAACGCAGCACCTCAAAGCGGGAGGCTGGGCGGGACGGTGCTGGAATGCCCACGGGCCAGGCGGCTGCCCGCTCCCCATCAGCTGCCAGACGGCTGGTGTTCTGGATCTCCCACTGGGGAGGAGAAACAGACTGTGAGCAAGGTATAGACCCCAGGGGCCAGCACACAGGCTGGGGTCAGGGCAAGTGGCAGGTGCCACTCAGGATGGGTCCCATCCCCTGCCAACCTCTGCCCTCCCAGGGACTCTTTATCCCTTCCCCAGATGCAGGCAGCCTGAGAGTTAAAATGGGGGTTTATGGAGGGGCTTCTCAGAATGGATAGGAACAAACAGGGACAGGAGGCAGGTGTGTTCTGACTCTAGTACTCAGAGTTTACTCGCCTGGGATCTCTAAGACCTCATAGGACCTGCCTCCCCACCCCAGCCCAGACCATACCTGCAACTCTTGGATTTCCTGGTACGTGCGTTCTAGTTCAGCTCGGGCAAAAGCCTTGTGCAGCTGGTACATGTGCACAGGGTCACGCACAGGGTGGGCGGTCAGGGCGCTGCGGAAGCGAGGGTCCCCCTCCTGCACGGGCTCCCCAGAGCTCAGCTCCAGGTAGCTATAATGTACTCCCTAGGAAGAGGAAGGGAAAGGGTCCATAATGGGAAGAACGATGGAACAGCCTCTACCCTCACCTCATAGTATGCGTCTCACCTACCCCTCCTAGGATCTGTTGTGGACTTGCAGTCAGAATTCTGTGGGTTTAAGTACCTTGACCAGTCATGAGCTTGTGTGACGTTGGGGAAGCCTTTGCTTAGCTAACTCATCTGTAAAGTGGGCATGCATCCGGTCTCAGGGCTGTCCAGGGGCTCAAATAAAATAGTAATAGCCAAACACTGAACACCTATGATGTGCAAGGCTCCCTCATTTTTTCTAATCCTTATAACAACCCTAAGCAGTAATCATTTCCATTGGTATGAAGATACTGACACTCAGGAGATTCAGTAATTTACCCAAAGTCACAGGTATAGAAAAGGATAGAGGTGGCATGGAAACCCAGGCCCATACCTCCAACCACCCCTTTGCCTCTCGGGGGAAGTGCACAAGCTCAGATAGGAGGCACCCGTGGGGCGGCTTATCTTCTCACTTCTCACCTCGTGGTCGCCAGTGCAGCCCACTCCAGTGGCATCAAGGATGCAGCGTCCCAGCCACTCATCCGGACTTGCACTGACGATGTCATTGCGGCAACCTTCCAGGTGGGGGCGCAGCTGCTGCAGCAGAGTACGTGACAACAGTACCCCAAAGCCGCCATGGCAGTAGCGGCCTGCGGCGGGATCTCCACCGATAAAGTCTTGGGGCCGGCCCAGATAGAGATGGGCAGCAGCTGCCAGGCTGAGGTGGCCAACGAGGCGCGCCAGTCCATGTGCCTCGGTGTAGGTGGCATCATGCATTAGGAAGAACCAGTCAAAGTCGTCACCGTGCTGGTCCAGCAGGTGGCGCAGTGCCAGGTGCAGGTGGCCGATGGGTCTCTCCTCACCCAGTGTCACCACAGCCATGCCAGGTGGTGCCCGACGGCCTCGCGAGCCTGTCAGGAACACCACACGTTCTAGCCGGTGCCCCAGCGTGCGGTTCACGGCCACGCCCAGAGTGGACAGTGTGGCCTGTGAGGTCAGCACTGCCACCAGCAGCCTTTGCCTGATGCCCAGCTCGGTGCTGATGTAGCGGGTTCTGGGGAGGAGACAGCATAAGATGATCAAAAAGACAATCAGGGTGGGCAGGAATAGGATAAGAATAACAACTCCCCTTCCCAGGGGTCACGCGGAATTAAGTGGAAGATCAGTGTTTTGGGGGAGATGGCAATATTCATGCAGATAAGAAAGACATATTGTGTCTGATTCTGTTTCACGACTTAGTTGTGTCCTTGAGCAGGTTATTTAACTTATCTGTGCCTCAGTAGCCACATCTGAAAAATGGGGTTGATTATATTTATCTAAAGCACTTAGGCAAATGCTTGGCTCACAGATATTCTACACACCATGCATACAGGGCTTATTGCTGTGTAAATATGCCATTACACCACAGATACATTACCTAAATGATGTAATGGAATATATGACATAGGGGGTGTATTGAGTGTGTTTGGGGGAGGGGCAAACTGGAGTTCAGGAGTTCCAGTAACTTCTCTCCCACAACACAGAAGGTATACGTTGCAGAACTAGAATTGAACTCAGTGTTACTCAGGAGAAATTATTTTAACTAGGCAGAGGCATTAGTGGGATGGCTCTGTCACTCCTCTCCCATACATATCATCACGAGGTGTCCCACCCGGCAACGAGATACAGGTAAAACCTGAGTTCTCTCTTTTTTCTTTCCCTCTCTCTTTTAACCCGTTTTATATACGAATAAGTATGTAAACCCAGCAGCCCAGCCAGGAAGCTAAGAGGATCTTGGGGGACCGTGGAGTCGAGCTGGGTTAGCACAGAGGCGGGCAAGTTCAGCCCAGGCCAGACGGGACCCAGAGAGGGCCTCAGATGGGCTCCACAGCTCCCCGGGAAGCAGGGCCATCGGAAGTTATCTGGGCCCAAAGACTTCCTGGCCGGCCAGTCTCTTCCTTCCGGAGCCTGACTCGGTCCCCGGCGGCCTCCCCAGAGCGCCCGTCCCCGCTGGTGCCCACGGGGTGGAGCTGGCGGGACTGATCCTTACCTGACCGCTTTTTTGGCGGCCTGGCCAGGCTGTGCTGGGTGGTAGGGCAAGACACGCGGCTCCCAGTTCTCCGCCGCGGCTGCGCCAGCCCCGGGTCTCTCGCGCTCCGCTCCGTGCTGCACTGAGTTGGGCCGGCGCGCAGCGTTGGTGTTGCCTCGCGGCGGCAGCTCAGAATCTCCGGGTTGGGGTGGCCCTGGGCCGCACGGCTCCTCTACCCAGGTGACGCTGAGCAGGCTCAGCGTGAAGCCCAGGGAGATGCCCACGGCAACGGGCCCTGCGGGCCGCAGCACCGACAGCAACAGCGATGCCCGCATGGCGCCCGGACCGCGGGCCCCGGGCCCTGGAGCAGCCCCGGAGTAGCCAGAGGAGGCTCCGAGGGGGCGGGACCCGGGAGGGGGCGTATCCGGAGGGCCCCGGCCAAGCGGGCGGGCCCGCTCCCGCCCCGCGAAGCAGAGCCCGCGGCCCGAGCCGAATCCCCTGCTCCGCGCTCCAGTCCCCCTCTGGCCGCCGCTCTGTATCGCCCAGGGTCCTGCTCTGGGCGCGGGAGCCTCCGCCGCCGCTGCAGCCGCTGTCCGACGTGTCACTGCGAGGGCCCCGCCCCCGGGGTGGGGTCTTGGGCTCTAGCTACCGGAGAGGGAGGAGTAGGGGGAGGTTAAAGGGGAAGGACCCCCGGAAGTGCCCCCTCCACAGCGAGGGAGAGAGAAACGCCGGGGCGGAGTCCCCTACCTCCCCCAGCGTGGTTGGTGCGTCCCGGGTGACGTCAGAAGCAACCCGCCCCTGCCTGGCTAGTGCGCCTGAGTGACGTCAGGAGCCGAGGCCGGAGCTGTCCATCAGCACCAAAGGCCGCGGGCGGGCTCAGGGCATGGGGCCGCGGCTCTGGGGCAGCCCGAGCCCCTGCTCTCGCTCCTTACCCTTCCCCAGGCCCAGCCCGAGTCCCCGGACGCCGTGGGACTGGAGTGCCAGTCGGTGTGGGAGGCGGGGCGGCGCCGCCGCCGCACAGAGACTGGTCCCTTCGGCCCAGCAGCCGCCTTCCCCGCACGACGGACTTTGCCCGGACCCCAGGCATCTGGGGCCTCTGGAGCCCCTCAACCCCGGACCCTACGGCCTCTGCACAGCCCCTTTCACTCAAAAGCTCAGGTCGCCTCCAGCCCAGGTAGATTTTGGACAACCCCGGATTTAGCCGCCCACAGACGAGTCTCCTGGCTGCCTCCTCACTGGCAGCACGCTGCCCTCATCTCCCCCCAAGCCAGTTCCCCTTTTAACTTCTTCATCCTGGCCCCCTCTAGCCAGGTACTTTCGTCCCCTTTGTCTTTTGTCCTCCACTTTAGGGATGCCTGCTGTAGGCACCACTCCTTTGTCCGGTGTGTCCTTGCTTAGCTCTCCCACTCCCATTCTTGCCCCATTCTGGTGGAGACCCAGGACTCCTCCTTGACTCCAGCTTCCTCTCCGTCAGGCTGACCTGGGAGGGTGAGTCCCTTTCGTTTCTAGCACTATGCCAGGCACTGTGGCGACACTACGGTTCCAGCTGCTGCCCCCCGAGCCAGATGATGCCTTTTGGGGTGCACCCTGTGAACAGCCCCTGGAGCGCAGGTACGAGGCACTGCCGGCTCTCGTCTGCATCATGTGCTGTCTGTTTGGAGTCGTCTACTGCTTCTTCGGTGAGACCCCCAACTCATTCCTCACCTGGGCTTCCCATTGTTTCCCTAAGTTATTTTTCCGAGGCACCCCAAATCTCCAGAACTTCACCACCATCACCACCACCACTACCACCATCACCTCCACCACCACCACCACTACTAGCACGAATAGCGATCTTTTCTTACTTTCTTTCATCCTACATGTTCGTAGATCATCTTAGACGCTAGATCCTAGGGAACACAGGTTTTTGAATTAGGCATGCTTCAATTTGAACCTGGCTTTGTACCTTACTAATTGTGATGCTTTGGGCACATTAACCTGCCTGAGCCTCAGTCTTTTCATCTCAACAGTGGGAACGATATTTACCTCCCATAATGTTGTGAGAAGTTCTAGGGACTCAATAAATAATAGCTATTGTGATGAAGACATGTTTGGGTCGCCGTGCTAGCTAGAAAATGAGAACATTTAGCAGGGTGATTACACATGCTAAATATAGATGGGGGAGAGACTGCTGAACATTCACACCTGTGATACATGTTATTGACCCTTGAATAAAACAAGGGTTGGGGGTACAATAAAAAATCCATGTATAACTTAAGCTGGCCCTCAGCACCTGCAGATTCCCAACCATGGACCCAAAATACTGTTTTCAGCCTTCAGTCAGTTGAATTCTTGCATGTAAAGCCTGGGGCTATGGAGGGCTGACTGTATATTTACTGAAAATATCCATGCCTGAGTGGACCCATGAAGTTCATTCAAACTTGTGTTGTGCAAGGGTCAACTGTAGAGTCACACACTTGGAGGTTGCCCACGAGGTAGGCTCCAATAATCAGGGCTGCCATGAACTGTCGTACAGGGTGGCTACTATACAAGGAAGTTCAGTTGAATGGGCAAGTGGGCCTGAAATCCAGCCAAACTCTAGGCCTTGGCACTGGGCTGCTTTGCTTAGAGGATGGCGCACTTTTTTCTAATTTGCACAAAGGAGCCAGGTGGACTAGTGGAGTAAGTGCCCAGTGACTCTACAGCAAGAGTTACAGAACTTCAGAGAGGAGAGCGAGCTCTATTGGCTGGGGACCCAAGGAAAGCCTCCAGAGGTGCATTGTAAGTGACTGGAAGAAGTGCAGAGGAAATTTGCAGGTCTAGGTCGCAGGCTGGGCAGACGTGGGGGTGAGACTTTTGCTCTGTTGCCTCTACACACCCCCTAGAGTGGCTGGGTAGTAGGCAGGAATGGGAGCCAGATGGTTCTTTTCTTTCCACCCCCAAATGCTTGGCTGAACAACTGCAGAGTGGGCAGAAGAAAGTGCCCCTGTAAGGGTTCAGGATACATTCTGGGCCTCCAAGGGGGCTGTGCCACCTCCTTCCCTCCCCTAACCATACCCACTCCCTCTGCAGTTGCTCATCACATCCTGACATTCCCTCTCCTGTGCTTCCCTGTCACCTCGCCCCTCTTGAATGCTCCCACTCCCTGGCCCTTGGACTCTGAGCCCTTGTGCATGCCCTTCTCCTCTTTCTGACCCCAGAACTTCCTGGATGCTGAGGCTTCCCCTCATTCTGAGAACTGAGTCTCCTCTTTGACCTTTCTCTTTGGCTCTCCCTGACCCTTTATCCCCATCCTCCCAACTGTTTAGGATCTACAAGTCCCTCACTCTTCCAGGTACCCTGAAAGGGCCCAATGGCCCTATAACTTCATTTTCCTGGAACTCCACAACTACTATTTCACCCTATAATCCTCTTTGACCCCCTATGGGCGGGGTGGGGCTCTGACCCCTTGTAAGCCCTAGTGACCTCCAGCCCAGTTATCTCATCAACTTTTATTCTTCTGACTCCATTTCTCCTAACTCTCTGATTCCTAGGATCTCATTGCCTGGTTGCCCTTCCCCCACTGTGATCTCAGTGGTCCCATTTCTCTGGCCTCAATATTACCCTCTTTCTGAAACCCTTTCATACTCTCAGTGACTCCAGGCTGCCAGTCCCCCTGACGGGCAAAGACCTCATCTCTTGGAGCCAGGCCCTAATAACCCCGTTTCCCTGTTCTCTGTGTAACCTTTTCATGATGTCATGTCTCTGAAGCCTTGTGACCCCTCCAAGACTTTGTCTTTCTGAACCCCTGTGACCCTCATCTCTCGAATTCTTTCTGACTTCCAAATACCTCCTCTCTCTGAACAGTCCCCCCCCCCCACAGACCCCAATGACCCCATTGTGGCTCCCCTTCTGACCCTGTGACCTATTTGTCTCCCAGGACTCCACAGACCCCAGTGACCCACCACTGATTCACTCTTGACTCCAGTGATCTATCTCCGACTCCTCTAACCCTCAAAGACCTGACGTTCATTTCAGTGACTGTCTCTCTGTTTTCCAAATGACGCCTGGTGACCATCTCTCTGACCTCCCTTGACCCCAGCAGCCCTATCACTGGTGCCCTCAGGACGCTAGTAACCCCCGATTCTCTTATCTTAGTGCCCTGCCTCTGGTTCCTCTGTGATTCCGTGTTCCTGACCCCTCAGACTCCTCGCCTCCATCCCGGTGACCTCATGTTGGCCCCTCACTGGCCCCTGTTCCCCTCTAGGTTACCGCTGCTTCAAGGCAGTGCTCTTCCTCACTGGGTTGCTGTTTGGCTCAGTGGTCATCTTCCTGCTGTGCTACCGAGAACGGGTGCTGGAGACACAGCTGAGTGCCGGGGCGAGTGCAGGCATCGCACTGGGCATCGGGCTGCTGTGTGGGCTGGTGGCCATGCTGGTGCGCAGCGTGGGCCTCTTCCTGGTGGGGCTGCTGCTGGGTCTGCTGCTCGCCGCTGCCGCCCTGCTGGGCTCCGCACCCTACTACCAGCCCGGCTCCGTGTGGGGCCCACTGGGGCTGCTGCTGGGGGGCGGCCTGCTCTGTGCCCTGCTCACGCTGCGCTGGCCCCGCCCTCTCACAACTCTGGCCACCGCTGTGACTGGTGCCGCACTCATCGCCACCGCCGCGGACTACTTTGCTGAGCTGCTGCTGCTGGGGCGCTACGCCGTGGAGCGGCTGCGGGCCGCCCCTGTGCCTCCTCTCTGCTGGCGGAGCTGGGCCCTGTTGGCGCTTTGGCCCCTGCTCAGCCTGATGGGTGTTCTGGTGCAGTGGAGGGTGACGGCCGAGGGGGACTCCCACACGGAAGGTGAGAGGGCATTGACTAGGGTGGGCATAAGAGAAATGGGGGGGGGGTGGCAGTGGTGAGCAATTCAGGAGGGAAAGAAAAAGCTGTACACACTAGCAGCGGAAGGCCACAGTGGGATTAGAGAGGTGACTCGCTTGTGGTCTGGGAAGATAGGACCTCAGTGGTGCCATTCATTCCATAACAACTTATGGAGCAGCAGCCAATCCAGAGCTGGGGAGACCGCAGAGACAAAACAGGAAAAGTCCCTGGCTCTTACGGGGCTAGGTTTAGGGGGGTGGGGGCACAGGCAGACAGATAATAGACATGCAAACAGACAAGATAATTCCAGTTGTGCAGAGTGATATGCAAGAGATATGCCGGGTAATATGAGTTTCCTTCCGAGGCTATTATAGACAGGGTGCTCAAGGAAGGCACTTCGAAGAAGTGACATTTCAGTAGAGTCCTGGAGGATAAAGAACCAGCCATGCGAAGAGCTAGAGAAAAGGGAATAGCAAAGGTCAGGGCGAGAAGGAATGGGCATGGCTGGCTGAGGAAGTGGGGCTGGACTGTGGTGGGGAAGGATGCTGATTGTGTGGGCCCCCTGGGCCACGGTGAAGACCCCAGATTTTATCAGGAAGGCCATGGGACACTGTTGGAGGTTTAGAGCAGGGAGGATGTGATCTAATCTAGCGTTTGGGACGTTCATTCTGGCTGCTGAGTGTAGAAAGCACTGGGGAAGGCAAGTATAGAAGGGAAACTGGTGAGGAGGCAGCGGTGGTTGTCCAGCTGAGATGACGAAGTCTGGGGCAGCAGCTCGGGAGGGCGTACCCACAGGTCTAGGAATCTCCCTCGAAGACCTTCGGAGGTAAAACTCAGTGGAAGTCCCATCTGGGAGGTGGAAGACCAGGAACGAAAAGGGGGAGGTTGCACACAGGGGGAATCTGGAAGCTTGGAGCCCCAGGGTAGGAAGGGTGGAGATGGTGCACGTGGGCCTCTGAGACCCTTCTCTGCCCACCTCTTCACAGTGGTCATCAGCCGGCAGCGACGACGTGTGCAGCTGATGCGGATAAGGCAGCAGGAAGAGCGCAAGGAGAAGCGGCGCAAGAAGAGACCCCCGCGGGCTCCCTCCAGGGGCCCCCGGGCCCCTCCAAGGCCTGGACCTCCTGACCCAGCTTATCGGCGCAGGCCAGTGCCCATCAAACGCTTCAATGGAGATGTCCTCTCCCCGGTGAGCACTCTGAGCCTCTCCAATCCGAATGGGGGACCAGGGAGTGTTGTAAGCTTTGTCCAAGCAGGGCTGGGCTTTCCCCAGGGGCTCCTCACTGTTTAGAAGGCTTAGCATTTGTCCACCCATCATAACCCCTATATCAGGAGGCTGATGGGTCCAGCTCTGGGATGGGGGGGGGCGGTGTCTGAGTAAGGATTTTGATGAGGTATATGGTACGGGGTAGGACCTCAGGGCTGTGGACTATGAGTGTGAGGAGGTCCGGGGCCTACAGCTAGCTGTCTGGGGTGAGTCACAGGCTTGTGGGTTGCAGGGAGAGGGTGTCTGCCTGAAGTGGCCCTCAGGGCGGCACTCACATCTGTGCTTACTCTCCCACAGAGCTATATCCAGAGCTTCCGGGACCGGCAGACGGGGAGCTCACTGAGCTCTTTCATGGCCTCGCCCACAGACACGGACTATGAATATGGGTCCCGGGGACCACTGACAGCCTGTGTAGGGCCCCCCGTGCGGGTATAGCAGCATAGCTGCTCCTGCCCGCCAGGACTCTGTGCTCACCAGCTCCGTTGGCTTGGGGAGGCTTGCTGGTCCACTGCCCAGCCCTCCTGGCCCTGTGGCCTGTGGCTGTCCCTCTCCCCTCCCTGGAGAAGACTGGCCTGGCTGCTGGAAGGGAGGACCTGTCTCAGGCTAGGCCTGGCCTGAGGGAAAGGCCCCTCCCTAGCTCCCAAGGGGCTCCTGAGGGACTTGAGGTGTGAGCCCCTTTGGGGTGTGCTCAGGGTTGTGAGTGTGTCATCTGTGTGTGTGTGTGCATGGAGGGGTGGGCTTGGAGGGGACACTGGGACACTTGCCTTAGATTTCTGATTGGTAGGGCTTCTGCAAGGTTGGCCCCACCTCCTCTCCCACTGCTGGGGTCCCATGAGCCACTCTCCTGCATGTCTAAGTGGAGGAGGTCTGCCTTCTTCCCTCATTGCTCTGCCTCTTAACGAGATTCATCCAAGGCTTCTGGTCCTCATCCACTGCAGCACCCCTTACCCTGGTCCCCTGTCCTCTGCAAAGCCACTAGCCTGAGGGCAGTGGCAGGGGATGGGGGTGGGGGGTGCTTCTTTGGGCTGGGTTGGGGAGGGGATCTTGGGGGAGGGGGCTTAAATGCACGATGCATGTCTGGTGTCTGTCATGCCACCCTGGACACCTCATGCTTCTGTCTCCCTCTCCCCCACCCTGTTTTACATCTTTTATAAATGTGCCAAACTGTGTGGCTTCTGCCAGGAGTGGTGGTCTTTGGTGGCTGGCACATCCATGGGCCAAATTAGAAGCACCGTAGTTCTTGCTTCTCTTGTGTCACTCACTACGCAGAGTCCCCAGGCCAGTTCTGCCCTCCTACGTCACACAGAGAGCCAGGGAAAGGGGCTGCATCACTTTTATTGTCTCCCATCACCTCTGGTTCCCCTGCATCCCCACCCCTGCCCGGCATAAGGGCATGCGCCTTCCAAGCTGTCCGAGGGCACCCGCCTGGCTTGGTTCGGTCCTTCTAGCTACCTGCAGAGGAATGACTCCGCGTGGGGCTGGGGAGAGAGTGGGTACCACCTTCCTCCCTGGCAGAGGCTGGGCACCCACACAGGAAGAATGGGGCCCTCACCCTCTGCCCCACCCTTGCTGGGCCTCTGTTGAAGCTGTCTTTGGGGCAGGGAAATGGGGGCTGGTTAGGGTCAGGCAAAGCACCTAGAGGGAATGCAGGGATCAGGGTGGAGGGTGGGGCATCTCCTACGTGGGAAAGAAAAGAAACCGAACTAGCTCAGAAGCTTTCTGCCCAGGCTGATGTTGAACTCCCTGAGGTGGGCAGAAGCCAGCAGAGAGCAGGAGGCGGGTAAGGGACAGGTGGTGAGCACAAAGCAGAAGCATTGGGAAAGATAGGAACTTGGGTACAAATGGGGTGTTCAGGTGACACAAACATGGTCCAGGGAAAGGAGGGAGTGAGGAGGACACGGGACAGAAAGGGGTATAGAAAGGTGGGAACAGCTGCCCTAAACCAAGTGGTTCCGGCTGAGAACACAGCTCCCTCCTCTCTTTGCCTGGGTGAGATGTCTGGCCTCCCCACCTCCTACCTTCAAGACATTCCGTAACCATCTTGCTATCCCAAGTCCTGAAAAACCTGGGTAGGTGTGTCTCGGACCACTTTTGCTTGGCTAGCCCACCTCCCTAGTTGGCGCCACTCACCCTCTACCAGCAGCCGCGTGTGGGCGCTGTCTTCGCCGGCCTGGCAGCAATAGGTGCCCTGGTCCTCAGGTCGCACGTCATGGATGACCAGGCTGTGGGTGGGGCCATGGCTGCGCAGCTCGTACTTGTCTCCCGGACACAGCTCGATCCCGTCCCGCAGCCAGCACACGTGGCCCCCCGAGCGGGACACCGTCACCTCCAGCACCGCCCGGCGGCCTGCTAGAACCGTCTTCTCTCGAGGCGGGCGGCGGCACATCTGGAGAGGCAGTGCTGGGGGTGGAGGCCGAGGTCTTAAGTTAATAGGAAGACGCAGGACCCCCTACCCCGCCCGGAGGATAAACGCATCTTCCCTCCCCCTGCAACCTCAACTCCCGGTCCCAGATCTCTATGCCACAGGCCCATTACTCTGTAGCCTCAACCCAAGGTCTCCTCCTCCCCAGGAAATGCACTGCCCTCTGTGACCCGCCCCGGGGGAGCCCCTCGAGGAAGGATCTTTCCTAGGACAAGCCAACCCGCCCGCCCCACAGAAGGTGACGCCCACTCCAGGCAGCCCTCACCGCAGTTGCTTACCCTCCACCTCCAGCTTAGCTGCGGACTGGGCGGGTCCTGCCTGGAAGCGGACCTCACCCGCATCCTCCGAGCGCAGCTCAGTCAGCACCAGAATATGTTTCTTCCCTGAGGATGAGGAGGGCGCTAGCGAGGTTGGAGCCGCCTCTGGGGCGGGATCGGGGATGAGGGTGGGGCCGGAGTAGGTCCCCCTGTCGATCCGGACGCGATAAATATGCTCTAGGGCGGGGGGTGGGGGGGTGGAATTGGATGGGCGGAATTGGGATGCAGCGGGGGATGTGGAGCTGGCCAGGACAGAGGGCTCAGAGCTGGGGGTGGCGGAGAGACTGCGAGACGGCTCTTTGGCCCGAGGGCTGGGCCCATTCGGGCTGGGGGTGGGACTTATCGTAGTTGGGCGGGGTCTGTGGGAACCCGGGACGCTGCTGCAAGGGGCCAGAACCAGTGGAAAGTCGGCCAGACCTTCCTGTCGGATGCGGACGCGGCCTCCGGGCCTCAGTGGGCGGCCTCCGAGCTTCCAGCTCCCGGTTGTCTCGATCTCCGATACAGTGCACTCGAACGTGGCGCCGTCACCTTCGCGGGCTCTCACCGACTGGAGCTCGGAGAGCACGGAGACCACCCGCTCTGGGGTAGAGCCGAGGGTGTGAGGCGGGACAGGGCAGAGGGGGACGCTTTCGCTCTCGTCCCGCCCCTCTCCCAAGAAGCACCTGAGGCCGTCCCAGGGAAGGGCCAATCTGCAGCCCCCAAGCCCACATTAGTGTCTGGCCCCAGCAGCACCCCGTACCCACCGTGCACGGTCAGGCGGACAGGGCCAGCGCGAGCCGCCCCCACCGCGCAGCTGTAGGTCCCGGCGTCCGAGGGGCCGCAGCGCCGCAGCTGGAGAAGGCGCCGCGTACCGAGGGCCTGGACCCTGAGCCGAGGGCTTGGGATGAGCGGGCGCCCGTCCTAGGAGTGGGAGTGGCAAAGAGTCGTGGTGAGCCGGCAGCCGCAGACCTAGGAGGCAGTGTCGCCCTCTGTCGATGCCAGGCGGTTGCGAGGGGCGTTTAAACTCGTCTGTGTCCCTCAGGCTGGGATGGAGCGGTTCTGCGCCTGAGTACCGCGCTAAGAGTCCCACTGGGAAGGAAGGTGTCACCCTTTGAGGACGATAGGGCTGAGAATGGGCTTCACAGGCGCGGGAAGCCCAAGGTCATGTTACAAATCACACTGGCCGTGTTCGTAGATTCTGGAATTAGGTAAATCTGGATTCAAATATGGGCTCTGCCCCTTTTGTCTTCCCCTGGGCAATACTTCACTCCACAGAGCCCCAGTCTCCTTGTAGGTAACATGAAGACAGTGAGACCTACCTCAAACGGTTGTTGTAAAGATTAAAGGATTAAATGTAGAGCAAATCTGAGCACAGTACTAGGCACATCCACTCAGTATTCCAGTGTGTTTGGGGCGTTATCACTGTTGTTAGGATGCTGAGGTGGGCTGGGCTGGGCTCTGACCTTCTCCCAGGTAATGTCAGCCAAGGCCTGGGAAAGTTCACACTCGAATGTAGCTGTGTCGCCCTCAGTCACCTCTAGGTCGTGTGGCACCTGCACAATGGTCACTGGGGCCTCTGGGAGTGAGAAGAGGAAGACGGTGCAGAGGGAGCAGGGGTGAGGGCACGATGGGGACCTGGCTCCCAGGAACAAGAACACTCATGGGCACTAGGGTCAGTGGTAGACACACTAAGGCCAGGCCATCAGTGTGGAGGTCATTGGTGAGAGGGGGCCATGCTGGGACAAATGGTCCGTGGGGATGCTCGTCAGTGAGGGTACGGGGGTCATTGGGGCAGCAGTGGCCAGCTGGCAGTGACACTTGAAGGTGGCCAGTGTGGGACATGCTGGTGCTAGAGGGGAGTGGTGTGGGGGGAACCAGAGCAGACACCAGTGGAGTCCTCCATGGACAGGCATGGCCAGTGGGGGCCACATTTGGCTGGATGAACAGGAGACCCTGGACCATGGGGGACACAGTGGCTTTAGAGGAGCAAGGGGGACCTTAGAACAGGTGTGGCCAGTGGGGAACACACTGGGCAGGAAGCAACAATGGGGACACTCAGCAGAGCTGTTAGTGGACTCATCCTCAGGCACAGACAGTGGACCACTGGCACTTGCGTGGTCAGAAGGCCACGCTCAGGCAGGCAACAGGGGCAGAACAGGCAGGTGTGGTCAGCAGGGTCACACTGAGAGCAGTCATGGGGCCATAGTCAGGTGGACAGACAAGAGGGGCCACACTGGCATGGGCGTGCCCACAGTGGCACAGTTCGTGGTTCACAGGGGCGGGAGGCTCAGTGTAGCCACACTGCATCGTGCTGGTGGGGAGCCACACTCAGGTGGGGCAGTTGCTGGGGCTGCTTAGGGCCCAAGGGTCAGGGAAGTCACACTCTTGCGGAGAGGTCGGTGAGAGGCACACTGGGACAAGCATGGTCAGTGGGGGCCACACGGGGAGGGGGGTCAGTGGAGTCACACCCAGGTCAGCAGGCAGGCAGTGGCCCGGAGGCCGCACCTCTCACAGTGAGTCTGGCCGCACAGCGCAGGGAGTCCGTGGTGAAGGAGATGCAGCCTGAGTCAGCCAGGCCCAAGCCACGGAGTACCAGGCGGTGAGTGTGGCCCTCTGTGTGGATGTGGCACTGGGGGCCCGGGTGCAGCCGGACTCCACCCCGGGCCCATTCCCCAGTCACACCCTCTTGGGACAGCTCCAGCTGGAAGGTAGCACTGCCCCCTTCAATGATGGTCACATCCTCCAGAGGTCTCAGCACCCTTAGCTGCCTCGCTGGTTGGGGGAGATAGGGAGAGAGGGAGGAGGAGAGCTCCACCTCTGGGCATAGCTTTAGGGGGGCTCACACACCCCTTGGCTCTACCTGCCCCACCCTGGCACCCAACCTAGTGAGGGCCTATCGAATGAAGTTCAGAACCCAGGTGCAGGAGAAGGGAGCGCGGCCCACCAGACATGGGGGGAGAGACAAGCTTACTGGGGTTAGGAGAGGGGACACACAAAGGGGGTAGGGTGTGGTTAGAAGGGTGAGGAGTCTGGGTGAGGGGTGCTGTGACCCTCACCCAGAAGGAGCACCGAACTGGGAGTCGGACATACCAACATTGGACCCTAGCTCTGCCACATGGTTTGTGTGCTGTGAGGCCTTTGACAAATTGCTTAACCTCTCTGAGCCTTAGTTTCCCCAATTACACAAAGCAAATAGCATTGCGACATGGGTTTATTGTGCCTAAATAAATGAAATAAATTAGAAGAGAGTAATTATCACCAACGAGAACCATCTACCAAGCTCTGTGTGGACACTTTTCATGTTATATCATGTAATAACCCCAAAGACCTTTAAAGTAGGGGTCAGCCACATTTTTAAGAAGACTTGGCCCAGGGAGGTTAAGTAATTTGCATGAGGCCACACGGGGACTAGAAAGCTCCAGCCTCGGGGGTGGAGGTGCTACTTGCCAGGCATCCCTGCTTCTGAAATGGGACATCAGACTAACAGATAAATGCCACAAGTCTTTCTAGAAAGTAGTATTTATGTTTATAGCAAAGCCAATGTGGACATTTGAAATGGAAGGCAACATCCACACGGACTTCTAAGGTAAACAGAAAACATTAGAAAAAGAAAAGTTTTGCCTTGGGAAGGCCACTTCGGGTCACATTCCTGGAGGTCAGCCGGGGCTGACTTGCCTCAGCGGCAAGGGGCACTTTGGTGGGGGTCCGAGGGCCCTGGGCCAGCCAGGAAAGGCTGTGCCACTGGCAGACTGCGTGTTAGGAGAGGACAGGACACTCACGCCTCACGCTGAGCCTGGCCAGCGTACGATCATGGTGGCTCTCGCAGCCGTAGGTGCCCTGATCAGCCAGCACGACACCATGGATGAGGAGGCGGTGGACTTGGCCCTCCTGGGCCACAGACAGGCGGGAGTCGTGGGGTAGGGGCTCCCCACCTCGAACCCAGCGCACGGCCCCTGCTGTGCCCACTCGGCCCGTCTCCACTTCCAGGCACACGTCCTGGCCTTCCTCCACGCGCACGTCCTGCAGCCGCCGAAGGAACAGCAGCTCCGTTTCTGGGGAGGAACGGGAGGGGGCCATGGAGCCAGGAGGGGCCTGGAAGCTGGCCCCCTGCTCCATCTCCCAGGTTGGTACCTGGGCACAAGGGCAAGGCTGTGAGGGACTGGGATGGGAGAACAGGTACAGGGAACAAGACCACTGCATCCCCATTGGTATCAAACCTCGAACGTGGAGCCGGGCACTTGTGGCTGTGCCCCCTGCTTGGGCAGTCACGGTCCCCGTGTCCTTGAGCTGGCACCCTCGCATGGTCAGTGTACGGCTTGGTCCATTCTGGGCCATCTCCAGCCCGGGCCCTGGAGTGACCACGGCCCCGTTGTGCAGCCAGGTGACATCAGCGTCTGGAGGGGAGACTTCACACCGGAATGTGGCATCGTCACCCTCGTGGACGGTGAGTGGTGTCAGCTCCAAAACCAGCTTCACCAGCGGTGGTTCTGATGGGGGGAGGTCAGGCAGGGAGGAGGGCTGGGTCTCTGCCCCTCCCTCCTTTTCATCCCCGCCAGCACGTAGAGGCCTCACCCCCCAGTTATTTAACAGGCCTTTCCTGAGCCTACTGTGTGCCAGCCACAGGGGTGTCCCCAAGGACTAGATGCCAACTCCCTGCCTCTCTTGGCCCACTCCTCTTCATCCCGGCCTGGCACCCCACCTGACTCCCTAACAAATTGCTTACGTGGACCCCCCTTGTCTCCTTTAACTGTCACAACAGCCCTATAGAACAAGCACTGTCCTCCCCACCTCAGAGCTGTTCAAGGACTCAGAAGTTAAGCAACTTGCTGGGGTCACACAACTACTGGGATGCAGAATCCAGACCAGAACATTGGGGGGGTCCCTCCAGAGGCCCTGATTTTAACCATTGGGGAATGCCTCTTCCTATCTGAGGGTTTCTGGACAAGGGGCCCCTGAGCCCCTATCCAAGCAATGGCTGTGCATGAACTGGTTGTAGCTAGAGGCAGTGAGGTGGGGGTGAGGGACGAAGTGGTCCCAGGATGGTGGGGGCATGTGGACCAGGGCCCACAGGGTGTGAGGGGTCCGCTGTTACCTTCCACACTGACAAGGAAGATGCGGCTGTCCTGGGGGGCGTCGCACAGGTATTCCCCAGCGTCTCTGCTCTGTGCCCCCCGCACCTGCAGCGCCTGTCTGGCCCCGGCCTGCTCCAGCTGCACCCGCCCCTGGCTCACCAGTCGCTCCCCGTCCTTGTACCAGCGTACAGTGCCCCCAGGCCCAGAGAGGTGCACCACCAGCTCTAGGTCCCTGCCTGGGGTACCACGAACCCTCGTCTGGGCCGCCTCGGGGGCCACCACCCTCACGGGGGGCTCTGTGGGGACAGAGCTGTGGGTCACTGGGAGGAAGTGGCTCAAGGGCTATGTGGAGGGCAGTGGGAGGCAAGATGGGGAAAGGTCTGAGAGGGGTGGGACAAGGAGTGACTAAGGCATGCTAGCGAGGTGGGGAAGCTCGGGAAAGCAGCTCTTAGGCCTCCCGCCCAGGCTGTACTCACCTGCTACATGGACAGTGAAGCTGAGGCTGGGGGATCCTGGGGCCTCCCCAGACTGACAGGTATAGAGGCCTGCATGGGCTGGCTCTGCAGCCCGGATGCAGAGGATGCGGCGGGGGCCCTCAGCGCGGAGCTCCAGGCCCTCACCCTCCTGCACCCGCCTCCCATCATGGGTCCAGAAGACAAGGGCCCCTGCCCGGGACAGTTCACAGCTCAGCATCACCGGCTCTCCAGGTGCCACACAGAGTGGGGCGGGGGCTGCCTCTGGGGCAAGGAACTGGACTGGGGGCTCTGGAGAGAGAGAGGAGGGCATCATCTTGGGCTTGCTTCCACCTTCCCCACCTGGGCTGGCCGGGAGCACCCACCAGCCAGGCTGACGTTGAAGGTGACAGCTTCATCACGGGTCTCACACACATACTCCCCAGCATCCTCGGGCTGGGCATGGGGCAGGGTCAGGGTGCGAGCGGGCCCCTCAGCACCCAGCTGCAGGGCATCCGATGCTTCCACCTCCAGCCCATCCTTGTACCAGCGCACCTGGGACCCAGCAGGGGCCACCTCGCAGCGCAGCTCCACGCGCCCTGGAGCCCCAAACTGCAGGTCCAGGGAGCGGGCTGCCGGGCGCACAATCCTCTCTGGCGGGGCTGGTAGGTGGACAGAGAGGGGTGCAGTCAGGCTCAGCCTCACCTGCTAGCTCCTCAGCCCTCTCCCTTCACTGTGCAGTTCCTGGGAAAGGTACCAGCTACAATCCATGGTACCTACGGTGTGCCAGGTGCTGTGCTAAACACACAGCAGCTCCTTCCTCCACTGCTTCTGACAGTCTCTAGAGGGGTACAGCTGCTGGCTTCGCTTTACAGATGAGGACCCGAGGCCCCTTTGGAGGGCAGTGACTCGTCCAAGATCACATGGACAGAAAGAGGTAGCCCAGATCTATCCGACCCCAATGGATACCCTCCTACCTCTCCCCCACTTTCTATCCCCTTTCCCTGCGTTGCCTCTGATGCACTTATACCGCCTGAAAAACCATCCATTTTATTTATTTGCTATCTGTCCACTCTCACGAGAATGCTCATTCCGTGAATACAGGAGGTTTTCTCTTACTGGTTCATTACTGTACCCATCAGCATCTGGAACGGTGCTGAGCACAGAGTAGTTGCTCAATAAATATTGGTTGAATAGATGAATGAATGAGTACACCCGATTGCTACACTCTCTTTACTGGGCCCCTGGGCCCTGTCCTGACCTGATTTGGAACATCCAGAGCTCTGTGGTGGCCGAGAACAAGGAGATTGCAAGAGAAGAGGAGGGTGGAGATGGGGAGCGCTGTGTCAGCAGGAGGGGAGCCCCCAAGATGCAGAAAGTGGGGGATTTGGGTGCCTGTCCCTCACCTCCTGCTTTTCTAGCTCTCCAGGGTGCCCCAGGGACTACTCGCCTGTGACGGTGACGGTGAAGAAGGCGGAGTCGTCTCCAGCATCGCACACGAACTCGCCACTGTCCTCAGGCTGGGCAGCGGGCAGCACCAAGCGGCGGCAGGGCCCGTCCCTCTCCAGCACCAGGGACTCGCTCTCCTCCACCTCGAGCCCGTCCTTGTACCAGCGCACCAGGGCATCCTCCCGTGACAGCTCACACGTGAGCACCACAGACTCCAGGCTCACGGCGATCAAGGTCACCTCGTCCCGGGGGTAAATGATGCGTACCGGGGGCTCTGCAGAGCGGGGGCAACCACAGGTCATTACGAACCCACTGCCAGCCTCCCTGGAGCCATTTGGCAGCACGGAGTCCCTGTCACCCCCAATAAGAAGAGCAATGAGGGTAATAACAGGAACCGTAGGTCCACAAACTCTCAAGTCCCTGCAGCCAGAGGTGTGACGGGACCCAGCATGCTTCAGATCGGTGCATTTACCGCGTTATAAACCTGCCCCCACCGCCCCACTGGGGCACCTGTGTCATCCATCACGGTAACATTTCCTCAGGGCAACAGAGAGAAGTACTCACTCCAAGCAGAATCATTAAGGAGTACAAATAGCTTTACCGTGTCTGAGCTCAGGTTTTACTGAAATGATGTTGAATGCCTAACTTACAAAACACCTTTTGATTTTGAGAGATTTTTCGATTTTGGGATTGTGGATAGGGGATCGCGGATCTGTAATGGCAGATACTTATATATCACTTCCCAGGTTCCAGGAACAGTCCTCAGCGCTTCACAGTTAGCCCTGACAGTAGTCCCTGGGGTAGGCTTGTTTTATCCCCGATTTCCAGATGAGAAAACTAAGGCGAAGAGTGATCAAGCAACTTCCTTAAGATCACAGTTGGCTCTGCCTACTCTGGGGCAGGAGGGAGAACCACCACCTGTTAAAGGGAGGCCCAGGATCTGCAAGCAGTGGCAGGGATTCTGAGCCCAGTGCAGGTCTGCACCACACAGGAACCCTGCCTCTGTGTGGGTTCCGAACACCTGTCTGCGAGTCCCCCAGGGACTCTAATTGCTGATTCTGGGAGAGTTCATCTCCAGCTGCTCAATGGCAGTTACTCCTCCATAGGAAAAAACCTGTCACCATTGGAGGTGACAGTGCGATGAGCCAGGGCTTGCCCTCATTCCCGGGTACCCTGGGGGTCTCCCAGAATCTTGTCTGAGACATTCTGGTGCTCCTTTAGCATCCCGCCCCCTTGTGGCTGGGCTGGGGAACTGCTAGCTTCCTGGTCTCGGTTTGTGCAGGGTCATCAGCATGGGCAGAGGTGCCCCCCAGTACACTCAGCTGTCTGACTCTGCAAACCACCTTTCTAACTGGGCTTGTTCTGAGTCTAGAGGATGCAGGCTGGTTCTCTGGGACCCAGCAAGGTTGGCTGATTGCAGCTGGACTGCCTGTGGGGTAGGGGAGGGTTTGGGGCTGTGGGGTGAGGACCAGGTGAAGTGATGGGGCTGGGGTGCCTGCACAGCTGTGGGACCTCGGCTTGGCATTAGACTCGATTCTCCCTGGTCCACAGCCAGGGTGGTGGTGTGTGAACTTCCCTGTGAAAAATCTGGTTTCTCATATGCAGGCCAAACATGGGCTGGAACATGTGTGGTTGAGGCCATTGTAACTGGCCAGAGCATGCTGCTGGAGAGCTTGAAGGGACTCACTACAGGATAGATGCACAGAAAGGCCTCTTCAGCTTTGTGGGTGTTTGTACCAAGCTGCACTATTTGGGGCCAGGGAGTGGGGGGCCCTAAGCAGCCCAGCCTAGGATGAGGCATTATTCCTAGGACAGGGCAGGGGAGGGGCAACAAGACTGGCAGCAGCAGGACGGTCCCTCCAGTGCAGCCAGCGGTGCCTAGGCCCTACCACCCCCACCCCCCACACCAGGACTGGCTGCAGCCCCAAAGCTCCTGGCACTGAACTACCACGGCTTCCACAGTCGTCCTGTGCTTTCCACCTTGAATGTTCTCCCCGACCTTCAGCCCAAACCCCACCAATTCCCACTTAGCCAACTCAGCCCTGCTCCAAGTATCCATTTTGAAGGTGCCTCCTACTGCCGACCTGTTTAATAGCCCCCAGCCTTGGGCTCTCACTGCACCCTATGGTGACCCTTGACAACCCTCACTGTACCCTATCGTGACCTTTGACAACCCACATGCTAAGACCCTCTACAGGGTCTGGCTTTCCCGCCAGCCTCCGATCTCCCGGAGGGGAGCGGGCATGTCTGCCTTTCAGCGGCTGAGTACCTGGAGCCCAGCCCAGAGAAGCATGGCAACTTTCTCCTTGACTCTCTTGCTCTTATCTCCTGAGGCCCTGTGCCCTCATCCTTCACACCAATTGTCATGAGGTGTCGCTGTACATTTACTTTCATGTTTATTGACTTAACACAGGGGTCGCCAACTCAAACGCCCACAGGGGCCAGGTATTTAAGGCCAGCAGCTGAAGTAATCTGGGGAGAAGCAGGAGGATGGGGCAGGGGTGTGGGCCCCATATGGGGGCAGCTGCTACTCAGTGCCAGCTGCTTGTCGCCATGGGGGAGAGTGGGACCAGAGCCGCTGAGTCTGCGGCGTTTTTCAAGAGGACGCCTAACTCCGGATTGTTATTTGAACTGTCCTGAGTTTGCTAAGACTCTGCAGGCCAAACAAAACACATCTGTGGGCCTCATGGGGCCCTAGGGACTACCCATCTGTGATCCCGGGTTAACAGGTGCCGCCCCAGCGAGACCGCAGCTCTCTGAGAACAGGGGATGGTTCTGCTCTGTGCACCAGTTACCCACACACCTCGCCCCACCTGGAACGAAGAAAGTGCTCCCTAAATGAGACTGTGGACCGCAGCTACTCCTGGCCTTGGGCGCCTGGCAGGGGAGCCTGCTCATCCAGGCAGGGAGGCCGGATACATGCATCAGTAACCATGCCCCCGACCCTGGCAGTGTGCTAGTTAGGGGCTATATTACCAGCTCCTCCAAGGGCTTAAGACTGTCCTCTGGTGACCCCGGGCAGCTGGGGGAAGCCCACACCTGTGACGGTGACAGTGAAGGAAGTTGACTCATCATCGATTTCACACAAGTACTCGCCAGCGTCCTCCAGCTGGACCGCAGGCAGCACCAGGCGGCGGACGGTGTCTTCCTTCTGCAGGAGCAGTGCTGGGCTCTCCACCACCTCTGCCCCATCCTTGGTCCAGCGCACCTTGGCCCAGGGCCGGCACAGCTCACAGGTCAGCACCACACGCTCCAGGCGCACAGCGGCCACATACACCTTGCCGCTGGGGTACACAATCCATGCGGTGACGTCTGGAGGACGGGGACCACATGGCCAGGCATCAGGGGCTAGGGCAACGGGCCCTGCCACCCCGCCTGACCCAAGCCTGGTCCCCACTCCCAGAAAGTGTGCCACATGTGGAACTGGGCCCTCCCTCAGATAATGTCTTGTGTCTCAGCTGCTCACAGCTGCAGACAAAACCATTCTCTAATCACATCAAGGTCACGGCCATAGCCCCAGCCAAAGAACATGCCACATTCTCTGGTTGGGACAGGAATGGTACGAAGGGTGGGAATGGGGAAGAGAAGGGTTGGGTGCCCAGATGGAGCTGGGGTTTCCCAAAGGCCTCAGATCTTCTGACGCCTCTAGCACCTGCTTGCCCTAAACTCTGCCCTATGGTACCACTGCCTTAGCAGGAGTTTTCGGGAGAATGGAGAGGGCAGGGCTTCCCTGTGGCCAGCATGTTTCTGACAACGCACTTCCTGCAATGACTGACCCTCAGGGTACAGGCCATGGGTAGGCGTGTGGCCAGCAAGAAGAGGGAGGCAAGGGCAGGGAGCACCTCCCCCATCCCACAGGCCCCCACCTGTGATGGTAACGGTGAAGTAGGCGCGCTCGTCTCCAGTGACACACTGGAACTCGCCCCCATCAGAGGGCTGGGCTGCAGGCAGCACCAGGCGGTGATGGGGTCCTTCATTCTCCAGCACCATGCTGTTGCTCTCCTCCACCTCCCGCCCGTCCTTGTACCACTGCACGGGGGCGTCCTCTCGGTCCACCTTGCAGGTCAGCACGACGCACTCGGAGGTGATGGCGTTCACGAACACGTGCTCGCGGGGGTCCAGGATGCACACAGGAGGGTCTGGGGGGAGCAGAGTCAGGGTCGCACAGGTCTCCCCCCCCCCAACACGGGAGATGTGACTCCATGCTGGAGAAAACTGGGAAGGTCGAGGCCATGCTGTGCTGGGGACGCTGGGGTAATGATGTGAGGCATGACAGGTCACGCAACAGAGGAACGCTTTGGGAGTCCACAGAGGGTCGGAGGCCACTCAGTGGGGATGTGGAAGGAGGGAGGCCCAGAGAACTTCTGTCTGTGCTGAGAGGAGGTCAGTATCACAGGCTACGGCAGGGCCAGGAGGTGGGAATGACCTAGCGGTGCCACCGTGGGGCAGCTGCTCCCCACGGGCAGTGAGTTTCCTGTCACTGGGTGCATCTAGGCACAGGCTACAGGACCTCCTGGCAATGGAGTTGAAACTGGGTTTCCACTGAGAGTGAGGTGAGCTGGCTGCGTGGTTCCCAAGCCGCCCTCCCACAGTGGTTCTGCAGGCTCTGCCCTGCGTGTTCTGGCTCCAGCAGTCTGCGCATGCGCCGCACTTGTAACAGGCCCCCAGTAGTCCTGAGGCAGCCAGGACACGGACTAGCGTCTGAGAACCACTGGACCACTGCATTTAACACGTCCCTTTGACCCCGCCGCCTGCGACAGCGGGGTAGGCAGTCCTGCGTGTAAACCCAGCTCTGGTGTTTGCTGGCTGTGATAACGGGCACATTGCATAACCTCCCTGAGCCTCAGTTTCTTCATCTGCGAACTGGTGATACATCGCCTTTCATCTACCTGTGCAGATTAAACCAAAGTGTGTACTTGAAGAATCTAGCAGAGTAGTTGGCTAGCAGACGTCCGATACGTGTTAGCTCCCACTCTCCTTAGTTGAACGTAGCTCCCCACACCCTCACGCAGCAGAGGGCGCACGGTGGGCCAATGTGTTTGCTCATGGGAGGGTTAAGGAGCAAGTGCAAAGTGATCTGAAACACATCCCCCGGCCCACCAGGACCTCCCTGGAAGGGACCCCACCCCCCAGACAGGCCGCCTCAGCTGGAGGAACCCAGGCCACCATGGTTCCTGACCTTGGATGGTGACACTGAAGAAGGCCGAGACCCCTTCTGCTCTGCACTCAAACTCGCCGCTGTCCTGGACTTTGGCAGTGGGCAGGACCAGGCAGTGTTTGTGCCCGTCCATCGTCACCACCAGCGACTCACTCTCCTCCACCTTCCGTCCATCCTTGTACCAGCTGGCCGGGAAGTCCATCTGGGAGAGCTCGCATGTCAGCACCACCCGCTCCAAGGTCGTGAAGGTCAACGACACCTTGCCCTGGGGGCTCAGGATGTGCACTGGGCTCTCTGTAAGGAGAAACTCGCTGGCAGGCAGGCCCTTGTGGTGCACCCCGCCCCCCCTCCTCCTCCTGCCACATGTTCACTCTAGGGTGTGGGACCAACAGGCCAGACAACTGCTGTTCATGCATTTGGAGTTTTCAAAAAATAGGTTTGGGCTTACACACTGATTCTTAAGAGCAGTGGTTTCAGTGAGCACGAGGTTTCCTAGGGAGCCCATTCAAGTGCAGATTCTTAGTCACCCTGTGCCGAGTCGCGCACAGGGGCCGGGGAAGCTGTGTGACCCAGCTCTCCAGGTGACTTTGATGGGGGCGATCCTGGGTTGCATTTTGGAAATGCTGCTCTGGCTGCCAGTTAATCCTTACTTTGCCCTCTTCCTGGGATGCTGGCAGCTGACCACCTCAGCACCCTGTGTGTGGGTGCTGAGGAATTCTTGATTGGCCTTACAATCTCCGGCACTGGTGAGACAGCAAATGCCAGCATGCTCTCTGAACTTTCAGACCCCCGCCAGCTGTGGTCCCAGGGCACCTGGGTCCCTTTCCTTGCCTGTCTCCACAGGGGGCAGAGCATGACTCTGGAGCCAGACTGCCTGGGTTCGTAGTCCAGCTCCACTGCTCTTTAGCTTTGTGACTTTCTTTGGCCCAGTCACTCAGCCTCTCTGTGCCTCAATTTCCTCATCTGCAGAATGGGGTGACAAAAGAACCCACCTCCTAGGGCTGTTGAAAGCCTTGTGTTAATACACGTAAAGTGATGAGGACTGTACCTGGCACATAGGAAGTAGCTACACCAATGTTAAGTGATCACGGGGTAGGGCAGGAAGCTAGGGGGCCTAGGAGCCAGGGCCAGTGTCTCTGAGATGACAAACGTGACAGAATTCTGTGAACCACAAAGCACAGCAGAGAACCTGGATACGATGCTGATGAATCAGCAAGGGGTCCGCTGTACGTGGCACGTGCTTTGCAGCCTGCCTGCTGGACCAGGGTCCTCCATCTCAGCCCACCATGGGCGATCCTTACTCTTGCCACCCAGGTGTGAGAAGTGGGAACGGCATCTGCTTCACTGTGCCAACAGGGCTTGTGTCCTGGCCCTGTCTGCCCACCCTGGCGCCCACTAGCACCAACCTTGGATGGTGAGGACAGCCGAGTCCTGCACGCCCGGGCAGCTGAAGCCAACAAGGACCCCACTGTCCTGGCGTGTGACGGCGTGCAGGACGAGTAGGTGCTGCAGACCGTTGTGTTCCACGCGGTACCGCAGAGCCCCGGGCTCCACCTGGCCCTCTGGCTCAGTGCTCTGGAGTTCTACCCCATTAAGGAACCAGGTGCCCTGGATGACGGTGGAGAGAATAAGGGAGAAGACAGCATCTTCCCCGTCGTATACCTGCATGTCCCTCAGACCTGCCACCACGCGAGCTGTGGGCACTGAGAAGGGGAGAGAGTGCGGCCAATCAGAACTAGAGGGGTGACGGAGGGCAGACATTTGCAGGTGAAGGACATTTAAGAAGCCAGGGACTGAGAGCTGCAGAAGGAAGGAGAGAGTGCGACTGGGGGTGGCGCTGCTGACAGGCCAGGTCTGGCAGGGCCCACTCACCGAGGCGAGCAGACCCGTGGAACACAACGTGGGGACTGCGGCCGTGCTCGCTGACGGTGCAGATGCGGAAGCGGTAGTCGCCCTCGGAGGGCACACAGTCTCCCGACACCTCCACGGCCCCAGCGTTCTCGATGCTGAAGCACTGGACCCAGTCTTCCGAGCCCACCTTCTGCCGCTCCAGCCGGTAGACGAAGGGAGTCTCGGGAACTGGCTCGGGAGGCTTCCAGGTCAGCAAGACCATGTTCTTTCGGCCCTTGAACATCTCTGCCAACACGGGGGGTCCCGGGGGACTGTGCTTGATGCCTGAGACAAAGGCAGAGTTTGTACGGGGGCCCTGCTCTGGCTGCCCACTGCCCTCCCCACGCAGGTCCACTTTGCCAACCCAGACACTGGCGTCTGGTCACCCTCCTGCTCTGGCCTGCCTGTCCAGCCCTTCAGGAGCCTGGCCAAAGGCTTTTGTGCCCTCACATTTGACTCTGAGAACAGTGGTGGTACGGGAGTTGCCCAGGCTAAAGGTGACTTCGCCAGCATCTTCTCGAGTGACGCCCGGAAGGACCAGGGCATGCATGTGGCCGGAGCTGCTCTGGCAGGTGGTTGGTAGGTCCTCCCCATCACGGCTCCAGCGTCCCTCGACCCCAGCCTCTCGTGTCTCCACCAGCAGCACCGCGTTCTCGCCCTCGAGAATGTCAAGCTTCCGGGGCAGCCGCTTCAGGATAGGCCCTGAGATGCGGACAGAACCCATTAGCCTGGGGTCAGGGCACCTGTCCCTCTCAGCCTCCGCCTCCTCCCGCTGGCCAGCCGACCTCTGACTGTCACACTGGCCACAGTGCGCACCCGGCCCCGCATCTCGCACAGGTAGACACCGTCGTCATCTGCCTTCAGCCTGTGAATGATGAGGCGCCTGGTGGTGCCCTCCTCGATCTGTTCATATTTGCGGCAGGGCAGCAGCCGCTGGTCCTCGCGGAACCAGGCTGTGGGAATGCGGGAGTTGGGTACTTTGCACTCCAGCACGGCAATCCCGTGCTCGTGGCCCTCCACATCCTGCAGGGGCCTGGAAAAGCGGAGGCGGGGCTCTGCGGAGAGGAGAGAGACCAGAGAAGGCTCTGGAGAGGGCCAGACCGGGAGAGGGACTCCTCCTGGCATCATCCACAGCCAAACCCTGCCTTTAGCCATGCCATTTGTTTTTCTCTCGCAGCCGGCAGGCATTGTGAACTCACAGGAAAAGCTCCAGAAGGGAAGTCAGATGGCCTAAATTCTCATCTGACCCTGACACTGGCCCCATCACCTTGAGCAAAGGCCATTTTAGTGATCCTGGGCCTCAGTTTTCTTACCTGTGAAGTGGGGAAGGGGACAGAAGGGCTTGGACCACATCAGTGATTTTCAAACTGTCACTTGGGGCCCCTCAGGGGCACGACTCAAGTTCTGCCAAAGGTCTGAGCTGAATTTCCTTTTTAAAGTACTTTAAGCATTTTCAAAACTGCATTTTGCAAAAAGAAAGCATGATGCTGGAAACCAGCCAGTGGGTTCACCTGGGTGAGGATGCTGGAGAAGCGCTTATATCCTGTAGCACTGGGAAGCTCTGCTCTCCTGCTGGGCATTTCGTATTCATAGAGTTTAGCCCCCCTGGCCAGCGTGTGGCGGCATACCCATGAGGTCGCCACTGTGGCACCGGTGCCTCATGCCTCAAAGCGTGCCAGGCCAGGCTCAGATATCTGCCAATTTTTTTCTTCTGGGGGGAAAGGGTTGGGAAATAACTGGCAAAGGTAAAATCCTGCAAGTTGTGACGAATTCCTAGCATGGGCAGCTTGAACTTCCAGTGTGAGGCAGGGCTGTCCCCCTGTTTTCTGAGCATGTACTGGACATTGTTGGTGACTCAACTTTGCAATACAAATTTCTTCTCCTTCACCTTCCTCCTCTTGCAGTCCCGGGCAGAGCAGTCTAATGAAAGGATGCTCAAATATCGCAGGGCAGTTTTTCTCCCACATTTGCCTTTGGTGTGTGCTAGGAATTTCCCAACGGGAGGCCTGCCGCCCGTCTTCACCACAGAGCTCACAGACCAGACCCCGTGATGAATGCAACCTCCGCTTAAAATGTGTGCATTCAAGAGGAGAGCCCACTCGTTCTCACTGATTGGCTTTCTAAGCACATGTTATAAAATCTGGACTTAAAAATTTACAGCCATAGCCCTGGTGGGGTAGCTCAGTTGGTTGGGGCATGGTCTGAGTGTGTCAAGGTGGCTGGTTCCATCCCTGGTCAGGGCACAGACAAGAATCAACCAATGAATGTGTAAGTGGAACAACAAGTCCATGTTTCTCCTCTCTCTCTCTCTCAAATCAAGAAATTTAAAAAAACCTAAACAATTTCCAGCCATAAAATGATCCTTTTCTCTCTAACATGTTGGGGCCTTAAATGGGATTTCCATGGTGGGGGGGGGCGGGGAGAAGTGAAATGACAGAAGTTGAAAAGCCAGTGGACTAGAAGAATTCTAGACCCCTCTTAGTTTGCAAATGAAAGGGAGGTTTTTCCACCATGTGCTTCAGAATCACCTGAGTTTGCTAAGTTGCCGAGTACCATGGAGACCTATTGAATTCGAATCCCTGGGGGATGGGAGGCCCGCAGGAAACAGGATTTCAATACTTCGGCCCCCCTCCCACCGTTTTCAGGGCAGCGCAGGGCACGAAGGGGTGGTTGGAATTAGGAGGGTCTGGGAGGGGGGCGGCCATACCTTTGACGTGCAGCTGCACGGCGCTGAGCGTCTGGCCTGCCGAGTTGCGCGCGGCGCACACGTAGAGCCCGCGGTCCTTGGCCTGGCAGTAGAGCACTTTGAGCACGAAGCCACCGTCGCGGTCGCGGTACATAAGGCGGCGACGGTCGGGGAGCAGCGGGCGGCCTTCCCAGTGCCATTCGATCTCAGGCTCGGGCTTGCCCATCACGTAGCAGCGGAACTTGGCATGCTTGCCCTCGTTCACCCAGAAGGTCTTGGGCGCGCACTTGAGTGGCTCCACCACGGGCTTGGGGGCCTCGTCGGAGTCCTCTGGCGGGCTCTCTGGGGGGTGGTGCACCTGGAGCAGCGCGCCGGCCTGCGCGTGGCCGTGCGCGTTGCGGGCGTGGCATACATAGACGCCCGAATCCGGCAGCCTCGCTGCCTGGATGCGTAACGCCAGGCTCGCGCCCCCGGTCCCCTCCGCGCAGCCAGGCTCCAGCACGAAGTGACTGCTGTCCCACACTTCGTCCAGGGCCATCCCGTCCTTCTCCCAGTATAGCGTGGGCTCGGGGAAGCCCCCCACCTGGCACGTCAGCACCACCTCTGTGCCCCGAAGCACCCATTGCGACTGGGGCCCCGTGAGGAACACCGGGGCGCCCTCCCCGGTCCCGGACGGCAGCAGCGAGGGCTCGGTGGGCTGGGGATCCGGCTCGGCGGCCGGCGGCTCCAGCACGGTGATCGCGGCCGCGGCGTAGGCCTCCCCGGCCGCGTTGCGGGCGCGACACACGTAGACCCCCGCGTCGGTGGGCAGCGCGCCAGTCAGCAGCAGGCCGTGCTCGGCACCGTCGGTGGGGAAGCTAAAGCGCTCCGAGGCCGCCAGCTGCTGCCCGCCCTTCTCCCATACGACGTTGGGTGGTGGCTCCCCCAGGACCACGCACTTGAGCTCCGCCTCGGCGCCACTTACCACCCGCACTGGCCGCGGGAAGCGCAGAAAGCACGGGGGGCTCCCCTGATCGCCCTCGCTCTCCTTCATCACAGACGACCTGCGGCGCTCGAAGGAAGGCCGGGCGGTGGACGCTCAGAGGCCCGGAGCTGCTGTGGGGACCTGGGAGGCGGGGTGCGTCTGGAGGTCCGGCTTGGGGATTGTGGAGTTCTCCCCGAGCCGCCCCTCCCGCTAGCTTCCTTACCCTCGGCCCGGACCTGCAGCTCTGAGGTGGTGGCGATTCCCGGGCCAGGAGCCCAGAGATCTGGGGGCAGTCCTTCCTGTTTGCCTTCACAGCGAGGGGCCCCGCAGCCTCCCCAGCCAGCGGCCTGGCTTCCTGCTCCAGAAAGCTTCTCTTCCCAGCCCCCTCCCACAGCCTGGGCCTCTTCCCCTCCTCCCTCCCACCTCCAGCCGCCAGGTCCCCAACCACCCGCCAGGCTTGGGCCTGAGTGGCAGAGGCGCCTGCAGCTGCCAATCCCAAAAATATTCTCTGATGACACAGCTGGAGGATAAGAGCCCAGACTGGCTCCTCGAGGCTAAGTTTAGAGCAGGCGGGACCACCTACCCCGCCACCAGCCCCAGTTCTAGCTCCAGCCTCAGCCTGTCCTCCCGGGACTGGCAGGCAGCTGCTTGTTCCAAAGGGGCTCCAGAGAGTCTCAGGGGCTGGTGCATTACCTCCCTGACAAATAACACTTTTAGGAGCTGGCAGATCCCGGCTCCAGCCTCCTGTCCCACCCAATGTCACTTCTGTGCTGGGTCTGGGATGTGAGTCACGTTGTGTGTGTGTGTGTGTGTGTGTGCGCGCGCGCGCGCGGCGCGCGCGCACGCTGGGGGAAGGGGTTGTAGGCATGGGTCAGGTCACTTCGGGTGAGAACCCTCACCAGCACCCTGCCTGCATTCCTAGCGGGAGTGGGAGATAAGGCTCAGGGCCACAGACATCTGCGTCAGAGATGAGGTCTCAATGCCATAGGCAGGGGCAACGCAGACTGCAGGGCGTGGGAAGGCCTGGGGAAGTCTAGGGTGAGAAGGGCAGAAGAGGGTGGGTGGTGGGATGGGGAGGGCACAGTGGGGAGACCCAGGGCAGACCCTGACAAAGGGGCACAGTGCAGGGTGTGGGCTTACCTCTGGCAGGGACAGGTGCGCTATGCTGCTGCAGCTGCCACTGCTGCTCCTCCTGCTAGTGGCCCCACAATGGGGCCATGGCTGCCATGGGCCAGAGCTGGACCGGGAACTTGTCCTGGCCAAGGTGAGGGCCCTGTTCGTGGATGCCTTGGGGCCCCCAGCAGTGACCGGTGAAGGTGGGGATCCCGGAGTCAGACGGCTGCCCCGAAGACATGCTGTGGGGGGCATCACGCAGAGGGGCTCTGAGGCTGAGGAAGAGGATATCTCCCAGGCCATCCTTTTCCCAGCTACAGGTAATGAGGATGCGGAACGGCGACTTTGAGAAGCAGTGTGGTACATAGCGTGGGGTCGGAAGGCAGGCAGGTCTCAGTTTGAATCCCAGACCTGCCGCTCAACTGGCTTTGCAACATCGGGCCAGTTACTAAACCTCCCTGAGTCTCTGTCTCCTCATCTGTCGTAAAATGGCCAATAATGCCTGCCTCTCAGGATTCAGGGAGGTGGTGTATCAGAGTGCATGGCTCCTTAGGAGGCATTAGGGGGATTTTTCCCTGGGAGGCCCAGGGTCTCTAGAGACGGAGATATATGGGGTATGGACCCCTCTCGGCTCCTTTTTCTCCTATCTCTGCCTTTGTTCCATGCTCCAAACTTTGTTTCTTTAGCCTGAAGGAGCTGAGACTTGGGTAGATGTCAGGCATGCAGGAAAAGGATTGGTTGGGAAACTCTTCTGGGATACTCAGTTCACCATCTCTTGAGTTCCCTTCTCACCTCCCAATGTTCCTCTAACTCAATGCGTAAGGGTCTCCTCTGGGTGGACTTTGTTGTAATCTGGCCACCTTTCTTCTGGAGAGGACCCCATGCAGCACAGAGAGTAGAAGCATGGCTTTGGGATCAGGCAGAATCCTAGCCTGGTCACTTAATAGTTAAAAGCCAGTTTACCTTTCTAATCCTCAGTCTCTTTATCTGCAAAATGGGTCAGCTGTGAGGTTTATAATGAGATAATCCATTTTCTTGACCAGTGCTTGTTCATGCTTGTTTAGTGTAGCCTGTGTACCTGTCAGGGTAAGGATGCCGACTTCGCTTTCTTAGAAAGCACTGTCTTTTATTCTTAGCTATATCCTTTCTCCTCTTCCTGCTCTTCCCCTCCCTCCTTTTTGGTGTTAACTCACCTTTATAAAGTGGACTTATTTTAAAGAATTTATCTTGCAATATTTCTGACATGTAAAAAGGCGTGAGGAGTAATATAACAGATGCTTGTGTATACACCTTTCAATTGCCTTCTCACACCATCAGATGAACAAAAATTTAAGTCTAAGTAACAATTCCAAGGGTTGGTGTAGGTAAAGGGGTGGGTAAGCCTCGCACATTGCTGATGGGAATATTAATTAATTGGTAAAATGACTGGAGAGAGAAGTTGGCAATAATACCTTGTGTTTTGAAAATCCTTTAACGATGAAATAACAAATGGGGAGCCTCTGTCTGTTCTCCCAAGACTACGGACAGTCCCTGAGTCCGGCAGAGCATTCAGTGGCGTGCTTGGCAGGCTCTTGAGTGGCAGCCCCTTCAGTCCTGTTGAGGAGGAGGGGTCCCAGGTTCCTCAGTCGGGGCTGCCCTCTTCCTACCCTCTGTCCCCTGCAGGTTCCGGCTGTGAGAGCCAGCCAGCTACGAGGGAGCGTCCGGAGGCTGAGGAGGGCCTCTTCACATATCTGTTCCGGCCGTCCCAGCACACACGCAGCCGCCAGGTGACGTCGGCCCAGTTGTGGTTCCACACGGGACTGGACAGGCAGAGCACAGCAGCCTCCAATAGTTCTGGGCCCCTGCTAGGCCTGCTGGCCCTGTCGTCTGGGGGACTCATGAGTGTGCCCATGTCATTGGGCGAGGCACCCCCTCGCTGGGCTGTGCTGCGCCTGGCCGCCTCCGCACTCCCCCTGCTGACCCACCCCATTCTGGTGCTCCTGCTGCGCTGTCCTCTCTGTTCCTGCTCAGCCCGGCCTGAGACCACGCCCTTCTTGGTGGCTCAGACACGGGCCAAGCCACCAAAAGGAGGGGAAAGAGCCCGACGTTCGACTCCCCCGCTGCCCTGGCTTTGGTCTCCCGCTGCCTTGAGGCTGCTGCAGAGGCCGCCAGAGGAACCGGCTGCGCATGCGCACTGCCACAGAGCAGCCCTCAACATCTCCTTCCAGGAGCTGGGTTGGGATCGGTGGATCGTACACCCTCCCAGTTTTATCTTCCACTACTGCCACGGTGGCTGCGGGCTGCCCACCCAGCCAGACCTGTCTCTGCCGGTCCCTGGACCTCCCCCGACCCCTGTTCAGCCCCTTTCTCTGGTGCCAGGGGCCCAGCCCTGCTGTGCTGCTCTCCCGGGGACCATGAAGTCCCTGCATGTCCGCACCACCTCTGATGGGGGCTACTCTTTCAAGTATGAGACAGTGCCCAACCTGCTCACGCAGCACTGTGTTTGTGTCTGAGGGCGTCCTGCTGGTGGTGAAGCCTCCGCCATCACCTGGCGGGGGGAAGGGCAGAATTTGGAAAATACATGTTTTCCATTTCCCTCCTCCGTCCACTTCTCTGCCTGAGGGCTCTCCTCCCCATCCTACCCAGCCCCATGGGCAACGTGACAATAAACAACCCGGTGCATATGACTTGGCAATGCATTCTCCGGCTTCTATGATACGGTCGGTGCAGAGGGGAGGTCTGAGCCCTGGCAGAATGGGATTGTGAGATCTCAGGTCACTTAGCCTCACCTGACCTTGGAGATCTGGGGTTCAGGAGCTGTATTTGGATGCATGTCTGATGGGAAGCTACCACATCTGGCGATGACAAAAAGGTGGCTGAAGCTCCTGACAGCCACTCTGGAGACAGAACTGGTCCCTGTGTCGGCTGGACCTGATACTGTGGGTTGGGTTGTCTGCCCCGCCACACCTAAAAGCAGCCATGGCTTGCGGAGCACCTGCAGCTACGAGGGCTAGAAGCCCTTCTCCTGCCGTCCTCTGCCCGAGCTGATGGGCACCTAGCTGAAGGTCAGCTGATTCAAAGACCGGTCAGAGGTCATGGCTTGGGGCCCCACTAAGGCAGATGTTCAGAGCTGGTGAGATCTTGGATTTCTCAGGAACTTGGGTGGGATGTAAAGCAGTGTCCAAAAGTTGACAAGGATGGAGAGGAGGTAGAAGAATGAAGACCTGAGGATTTCAATTTGCTGAGGGCCCTGGAACTCCCTCGAATCTGTCACTGGCTCATGACGTAGCTCTTCGTGAAGCCTGGCTGTGCTGGGACCTGGGTCCTTGAAATATTCAGCTTCCTGATGCACCCTGTGTACCTTTACATTACCCCATTCAGTCCTTAACGTTGGAAGCCAGGAAAGCCAGAGCCTACTGCTGGGAAAACGTGTGCTCTTGTGTGAACCTTTGTACACACCTTGTGTGCATGCGGAGTCCAGAGCACAGTGCAAAGAGCCCCTTTCTTTTCCCACTGGGTTCATTCTGCCTGCTGTAATAGGCCACTGGGAGCCCCCTCCACCCCTTCCTCCCTGCTTTTTTCACTCTCCTCCTCTGGGTCTTGCTATCCCCCTGCCCAGCCCCTGTTCTGGCTCTCAACCAGCTGGTTCCACCCCGTCTCCCTTTAAAGCAGGTGTGGGTGGAGGGGAGGGTTGGGAATGCTCAGGTCCATTGGACTGAAATCCCAGAGCACCATCTAATACTCGCTGCACAATTGCGGAGTGTGTTTCTGCTAACAGACTGACTCATCAGGGACCCCCTCCTACTAACCCAGCTAGATGGGTGAGCACTGCCCAGGAAGGGGATGTGGAGGGGAGAGAACCCCACCCACCCCGCACCCTTCGGCTAACACCTCCGCGACCACGGGAGCTGAGCTGAGCTGAATGAGAAATTGTTTCTTGAAGCACAGGAGCCCACCAGAGCAGCCCTCGGCCATGCTCCTGCCACAGCCTCAGTAGACACTGAATCCAAGAGAAGGCTGCTGCTGCTCTGGAGAGGAGATCTGCCTGTCGTAGTTCTGAGTTTCTCCCAGCACCTTCACTTACACCCAGCATAGCAGCAGGACCGTGCTCAGGGCTGCTGGGGTTGCTACGCAGGCGGTGGACCGGTGGACCGCAGAGAGGACTGGCTGGGCTAGGCCAGGCCAGTGCGGGGGATGGGAGATTTGCCTCAAGTTTGCCTGAACATCACTCTCTCCCCCTGGCTCCCCTTGCCAGAGCCTCCCTGCCTGAGTGGGGCCTTTCCCTGGGATCTTCAATCCTCCTAGCAGGCTCAGGATTCTCCTTCTTCCTGCGAGGACCACCTACGATCCTGTGTTGTGCAGACTTTCCCTGTCCTGGGAACGTGAATGGGATTCCAGGGCTGAGGACACCACCGAGGGACACAGCGTTCTCCACCAGGTCCCTTAGCAGGTTGGTGTTGCTGGTGAAAAGTTTTCATGTATCAGAGACAAAGGGAGGAAAGGGAGTACAATGTAGTATCTTTCAATAAAGCCAGAGGCATTCATTTTAAAGGGCTATCCCTTATTCTCAAGTTATCATTTCTCTGTGAGTGTGTGTGAAACTGTTGTTTCTTTTATAGTATTGAGGTGATGGTAGAAGGCAGTGTTTTTTTGTTTGTTTGTTTGTTTGTTTTAAGGTTTTTATAAATAACAAAATTAAAACTTGGGAGTTCTTATCTGGCCCCTGAGATTTTTCTTTGTAATTTTGCTGATGGAATTTCCATATCCGTGAGATCTGTGAAATCCTAAAGTCTGGGAGTCACTGGTCTGGGCCACCCCTACCAGGGTCTTAAGGCCTTAGATTCTGCTAACTGAGCAGATCGGGGAGATACAGCCACCCCTCCCTAAGAGAGGCAGACATGACTGAAAACGTCTTTTGTCCTCATTCTTGGCCAGGACACTGAGAGCAGCAAACTTCAGGGATCCTCCCTGTTCCCAGGGCTGATCCTGAGGAACACCATGCATATACTCTTCACTCAGAGTTGCTTTGAATAGAAAACTCAACTCAAACAAGCTCAGATTAAAAAAAAAAAATCACTGCTAGGGGTGGGGATCGGAACCTGAAAGATCATCAGGGGGGAAACTGGGACGATTGTAATAAAACAACAATTAAAAAAATCTAAAAAAGCCCTGGCTTGTGCAGCTCAGTGGATTGAGCTACACTGATGTTTTTCTCCCTCTCTTTCTCCTTCCCTTCCCCTCTCTCTAAAAAAAGTAAATGAATAAAATCTTTTTAAAATATCAAAAATAAAAAATAAAAAAAAAAGAAAACCCCACCAGTTTATATCAAGGAGCACAACTGGCTGAGACAAGGCTGATTCTGGGATTTGAAGATGCTGCGGGGGTCCAGCTACAGTGTCAGCATCCCCTGGGTCAGCTCTGTCCATCCCAGGTCTGTGCTCCCTTCATCACACTGCTCGGTCTAGCAGGAGGGAGTTTGCACACAGAAGACCCAGAAAGAGTCTTGGTGGCCTGATTGTCCTGATTAAGGTCATGGGCTTCTCCAGGAAGGGTGCCCAAGGTAACAGAATGAGTTAATAACTTAGATTACATGTCCTAGCCCTGCAGCCCAGACCCTAAAACACAAGGGCTAAAGGTGAAAAAAGGTGACATCCCCAAAGCAGGGTACAGTTACCCCGCAAAGGCGGGGCAGAGGCTCGAGAAAAGCACCGTTGTTTCCTCCTCCTAATTGTCCCTCACATCAAGCCCTTTCTCTCTCCCTAGGGAGACAGTATTTTGCCCTTTTGGCGGCAATTCTTTTTTTTTTTTAATTTTATGTATTTATCTTTAGAGAGAGGGGCAGGGAGGGAGAAAGACAGGAAGAGAGAAACATCAATCAATTGTCTTACCAGAACCAAACCCACAACCCAGGCATGTGCCCTAACTAGGAATTGAACCAATGACCTTTCGAGTTGCAGGATGATGCCCAACCAACTGGGCCACACCAGTCAGGGCTAGGGAGCAATTCTTGGTTGGGCAATTCAGCAGCCTCCTTAACCAGTCTCTAAGCAGTCACTACCCACCCCTCCAGGGCATGTTCACCTGGCTACCATGAAGCAGTCACAAAAGCTCCAGAGGGGGTCTCTCTTGAGAACTTCTCCCAGCAGTAATGCTACTTTAAAGACTTTCTGTTAGTACAAGTCGCTGAATTTCGGAGGCATGCATGCAATGACAGTCACCCTTCTCTCAACAGACTCTAGGAATTAAGTATTCATGGGGTTATTGAAAGGTCTCAATTATCCATCATCTAAATGGAAACTGTTGCTTGGGTTGGTGAACACACAAAACTCTCCAGATGCATTGTGGAATTGAGCACCTGGAACCTGTACAATTTTGTTAACCAGTGTCGCCCCAATAAAGTCAAGAAAAAGGAGAAAATAAATGGAAACTGTTGCTCTACAGTTTAAGCCAAATCTGAATGAACATCTTGCAGCTGATTTCTCTGTAGATGTATTCAAACCACTTATGAAAGCAATGACCCGATCTGTATTGTTACCTGTAAATGACTTAGATTTGTCATCACTTGAACGTCTTGAGGCTTTGTTCACAGGGACAGTCCCATATTCCTTTGCCTCTTTGAAATGTTTATTCACAATTTTCCCCATAGAAAGTCAAACTCTATGTAGTCCATTGTATTCATGCTCCCTTGAATAGCACCTTGCAGCGGAGGGACGTGGTGGTCAGCCCCTCAACCGAGTGGATGTATCCCCAGTAGTGGGAAAACCTTCGAGGTGGCTGGTGTTCACGAGGTTTTAAAGACTGTAACTTCAGGTCTATCAGATTTGGAAGATTTTCATTCCACTTCATCTTCCTATAATTCTGCCAAGGTCAATTTATTTCTTGATATGTCACCACTTTGCTTGTTTTGAGGTTTCTTTGTGAGGTCTTCACTTTCTTATTAAATTCGGCAAATCCAGCGCTTTTGGGGGCCACAGCCCTGACAGCCTCTCCTACTCCCTGGGGTGGTGCCGCCCTTGCCACCTTCTGCCAGCTCCCTGGACTCTCATCGCTTGAATGTTTCTTCTTTCCTCCTTTTTTGGGGGGATGGGTGGGGGCACATTTTGTCCTATCCTGTGGTTTGAGCACATTTTCCATCTTTGCTTACCGTCATTTTTTCTCTCACGTCTTCCTCTCAGGTTCATTTTCCTCAGTGTTGACCTATCTTCTTTTATTATTTATCCCAGAGTAAGTCTGTAGGTGATAGACTTTCTGAACCCCTCTTCCAACTGAAAGTCTTGAATGATAGTTGGGCTGTTTATATAGTTCTAGATCTAGATTCAAAGATGTTTTTCTTCCGAATTTTTAGAGTCTCCTCCTTTTCTTCTTGCATCCTGTTTTTCAGTGAGGGACTTCAAGTCAACATGATTCTCATACCTTTGTTCTTTTTTTCCCCCTCATTGGAAGTTTTCAAGATTTCTTCCTTACCATGACATTTGAAATTCCATTCCAGTAGATCTACATGTTAGTTTTGAAACTAACCTTTGATGTCAAAGAGATCCTTGGCATTTGGTGGACCCTTTTGAACTGAATATACATAGCTTTCTTCAATTCTGGGACATTTTCTTCTTTTATTTATTTGAGTATAACTTCCTTTCATATTCTTACTAATTTCTACCACAAGCTTTTATTAGATGAAATATATATTTCATCTAATGTATATATAGAAAGTTTTCATCTAATATATATATTTATATATTGAAAATTTTAGATCAGTCCTCTATATATTTTAGCTTTTCCTTTTAATAAATACTTTTTTATATTTTGTCTTGTATGATGTGATAGAAAAACATTATTTGCTCAGTCCTTCAGGCCACTTGGTACTCATTACTGTGCTCATTTTGATTATTCTTTTGAAGGGATTTTTGTTGTTTTATAATCATCTTTAGTTTTTTAATTGGCTTAAAACAACAAATGTGATATCCTTTTGCATCCAAGAATGTTATAATTATTCTAACATGCTGTTCTTGTTTCATATAAGCTGTTTCACAGGATGAAAGTTTTAGTTGGATTTAATATCTCTTTCAAGATGCTGACTTTCTTACAATGTTTGGTAATTATTGGTTAGAAGCCCATCTTTATTTGAGATTCCCTGTAGACTATTTGCCCTCTCTTACTGTGTACTCTTTAGCAAAAAGGGTGTAAAATTGTGCTGCCTAGAAAAAGGTTCTTTCCCTCCCACTTTCTAAGTTCTCCTGGCTCGGCTAATAGCCAAATTAGCAGAGACAGAATAACAGGAGAAAAATGAAAGTTTGGCGCATGAACCTAGGGAATTTACACAGACACAATAAATCCATGAAAATTCCCACTGCAGTGAAACAACGTTGGGTACATAAGACATTCGAACACAGGAAAAAGGGGTGGGGAACGGGGTATGGAATTTCAGAAGTGAGAACGGGTGGTTTACAGGTAGTTGGGTAAGAGGGAACACACGGGGTGGGAGGGGGGGAGGGCGGAGAAAATCCTCGCCATGTGACTCAGAAACAACTGGACCCAGCAAGTATCTAGTTAACAGGCGCCTGCCTGAAGCCCTTCTGTTTATCATACTGAATTCAGATTGGGCTAAGGGTAGCATCCTAAAATCTCCTCCCCGAAGTAGGTTTCTCTGCCTGAATCTCTTGGGCAGCAAAGTGGGGGAGGATCAAAGATTCTGAATCCTTGTTTCTTAATAAACAAGCTTAAAATTAATATCCCCCAAAGCAGCTTCAAGGTGGCAGAATTTTGGTCCCTTCAAGATAATGTCAGGGTGTTTATCAGAATTTATTGTCAGTAACTGTCCGGTAGGTGGTATTTGGGCAGCTTGTCTTCTGCAAGTTGGTGCTTTCTTTTCCTCCTAGGTATTAAAAAAGAAGGGAGAAAAACTGGCTAAACTTAATTAGGTCGAAAGCTACGGCTTCATGCACTCCAGGGGAGGAGAGGATTAACACCCTTCCATTGTCCCCTGTTTAGGGAACCAGCTTTCCAACCTCCCCAAGGTACAAGCAGTCCATTTACCGGAACCATTGGGGGTAGGAATAAACAATAAAGAGGAAATTCCCCTTCTGGGCACATGCGCACTAGAAGCCAAGATGGCACAGAGGGAGGTCCTTCTACCCTGCGGCTTGTGCAGTAGGTAGATGGCCACCATAAAGGGAAAAGGATTGGATTGGATAAGGGACAGAGAACCCCCCAAAATCTAGGAAATGGATTATTTTGCTGGAGGGCCCAGCAGCACATAAAGGATTGGGAGAGATTGGTGACTTTGAAAACCTGAGGTAATATAATCAAAGCTTAACAAAGCCCTCTCTCAGTAAACATATGTGTGCTCACCTGTTCGTTTGTGCATTCTCTGTAGCAGCCATGTGGGCCTAGAAGCTGCGGGCATCCAAGCATGAACCGGGGTGCAGCAATGCATCGCTGGCCGGAGCGCAGCAGGGAGCAGAGACTGAATTGGACTAAACTTTGGCATGGACTGAACTAACGGTACAGAATTTCTGGACCCTGGCCTTTCTACTGGGCTTGATGAAGACAAGGCTGGACTTCTTCCACAGCAGGAGAGCTGAACCACCTGATGGGGTATGAGACACTGACTCTGGGAACCTGGGGACAGTCTTTTTTTTCTTTGGTCTAGCTTCGGTAAATCTTACCACTACACCTCATCCTCCTATGCATGGTCCCCAAAATGCTTTTCTTGTGACACTTCAAGAACCCCATTTCCACTGGCAACACTTGGACTAGAATCACCTTTCATAGCACTGTCTCCATCATCACATGCATTATGCCTGTCTGAGGCAGAGCGATGGCCCCCTTCCCCAAAGATGTCTGCATCTAACCCCCGGAACCTGAGGACCTTAAAATAGGGAGGTTCTCACAGATTATCTGGGTGGGCCCCATGTAACCACAAGTGTCCTTAAATGTGGAAGAGGGTGGCAGAAGGGCTCCTGCCAGATGGGGTAATGTGAAAAAGACTTGTCAGCTGATAGTGGTTGATGCCGATTCAATGCCAACAGGATCCCCCAATTTAGGATGTGGTAAAAAAAGGAAACTTTATCCAAGGCGAAATAGCTCAATTGTAATACAGCACAGCTATAAAAACAGCGTGGCTGTGGAACAGCTCAGTTGTGGTGCAGCATTGCTGTGAAAACAGCATGGCTGTGGGGCAGCCCTAAGGCCAGGCCCCTCTCCAGCTAGACAGCTGTGCTCTGCTCCATGCAGGCAGCTCTGGCATTTCACTCAGCCAGGGAGACACTGTCTTTCGTGGAAAGGAAAGGGGTGTTCTCACGGTCAGAGGGAAACTGGCCTATATAGACATAAGTCCCCACCCCAGTCCCTGATTGGTCTGTCCTCATGCAAATGAAGGCTCCAAATCATCTCAGTTTGATTGGTCCAAAAGGCACTGCCCCCTGACTGGTTAGAATAGGGCTGCTCTGATTGGTCAGAGTAGTGTAGTTTTGATCGGGCGGGGAAAGCCTCAGTCCTATTGGTTGAAATAAAATTCCAGGAACTTCTTCATAAGGGCTGGCTCAGGAAGGCAGTTCAGTGCAGGTTTCTTCCTGAAGTGCAGTTTGTGTGAGAGGCTCCCAGTGTATAAATGACTGCTGGGCTTTGTTTTTAAAATTTGAGCCCAGTTAGCCACCAGGAGCCCTGCTCAGTAGGTGTCTTTTCCAGGGTTCACATAATCAATCGGCCATTGTTGTCTGTAAAGATGGAAGGGTGCCACAAGTCAGGGAAGTGGGCAGATTCTCAGCTGGGAAAGACAAGAACAGATTCTACCCTGGAGCCTCCAGAAAAGAATGTGACCCTGCTGACACCTTAGTTTTAGCCTAGTGAGAAACATTTTGGACTCCTGGCCTTGAGAACCACAAGATAATCAATGTGTGTTTTTCTTTTTTAAACAGCTAAATCTGATGCAAATTGTTGCAGCAGCAATAGAAAACAAATACAATGTTGAAATGTGATGGCTGGTGTCTGTCTCTTCCACCACACTGCCAGCTTCTGGAGAACGAGAGCTGTTGGGAGGTCTAGGTCTTGTGCTTAGAAGGGTCCAGCTGCACATTTAGGCAGGGTGTTATTCTTGGAAAATAAACTCAGGGTGTTTGTATGTTAAGGGAGTGTGATCATAGCAATTCTCTGAGAAACACAATTTCATTCATGGTAATATGAAATTATGCTGCAGCAGGCCATACATACTACATTAGTTTCTAAGGACACATTTTAAAAAAAGATATTATTTATTCATTTTCAGAGAGAGGGGAAGGGAGGGAGAAAGAGAAGGAGAGATACATTGATGTGTGAAACACCAACTGGTTGCCTCTTGAATACCCCCAACTGGAGACCTGGCCTACAACCCAGCGTGTGCCCTAATAAGGAATGCAACAAGTGACCTTTTGGTTCACAGGCTGGCACTCAGCTCATTGAGTTGCATCAGCTAGGGCAAGGACAAATTTTTTAAAAAATTTATGGATTAATTTACAAAGAGAGAGAGAGAGAGGAAGGGAGTGAGAGAGAAACATCATTTTGTTGTTCCACTTATTTATGAATTCATTGGTTGCTTTTTCTATGTGCCCTAACCCAGGATCAAACCTGCAAACTTGGCATATCAGGACAATGCTCTAAGCAACTGAGCTATCTGGCCAGGGCAACATTGCATGCCTTTTAAATAAAGGTCATTCTTTAAGAAGTGAATTTGAACCTCAAAGTTTAAGGAATCCTTAGGTTTAATTTTAAAACAATGGTTACCTCTTTAATCCTTCTGGAATGCAATGTGCATGGTATGAGAGCTAGAATTTAATTTTTTCAGATGGAAAGCTATTTGTCCCAAAACTACTGAAGTACTCATTATTTATACTATTAAAATAAATTGTATTGTGTATAGTGAGAAATCACAAGTAATCATGGCTTTTTCTGTATTTTTTATCAATATTTGTCTGTCCTGTGTCAGTATCATGCTGCTTTGGTTACTGTGGCTTAATAGGACACTTTGCTCTCTGGTAGGGCAAGGCCCCTATTAGCGCTTCTTGCTCTTTTCTTCAACATTTCTTGGCAGTGCTCAAGTGTTTAGTCTTCCAGAGAAATTTTAGAATCAAGTTTCAAAATCTTCCTATTGGAGTCTTGATGGAAATTGCCTTAAATTGACATCATTATAATATCGAATTAAATTGAATAATCTTCCCATCAGGATCATGTTATCTTTTCATTTACTTAAGTCATTTTTAATGTCCTTAAAGTTCTCTGGTTGTTTTCTCACAGATCTGGCACTCTTCTCAAAGTGTCCTAGGTATGTACTTTTTTCTTTCCTGTTATGGTGAATGAGATAATTGTTTTCATTTTAGACTTCAGTTTTTTGAAAAGGTTTTGTCTTAGTCAAGGTCCGTATGGTAGCAATTTACAGAAATACTCTCAAACCTCGGCAGAAAAAGAAAAGGGAGGATTCTTCGGAAGGTGGCCAAGGCCTTCCGTGCAGGCCAAGGGCAGAAAGAGGAGTGGGCCTTGTAGGGGGCTGGGCAAAAGCGGTGCTTGGTCTCCTGTTGCTGCTTCTCTCAGGAGATGTTTCCCTCTCTCTGTAGTTCCACTTTCCTTGCTGCTCGCTCTTTGTCCCACTTTCACTCTTGTGGGCAGGAAGGGGGTATAGAACAAATCTGACTGCAGGGGTTACCCATATGAATGGAACGATTCTCAGAAAAATTCTGTGGGATGGGGAGGCACCCCTGAAACTGGTTTCAGAGCATTGAAATGTCAGGAACTTCAAAAGAATCTGTCTCTTCTTGCCTAAGGGGGTTAGTGTTGGCAGTTACAGTTTGGGTGAACCCTCTCTCCCTAGTTCCAGGGGATTGGATAAACAGGGACTGACAGTCATCACCGGGTATGGGATTAATAATGCAACAAAAATATACCAAGCCCCTATTCTTACTTTAGATTTGTATCCTGCTTTGCTGTTTTGCTTTGTATACTGATGTGCTTCTACTTACTTCATTTAACTACCTTTTAGGCTTTTGAGTTGGGTCACACACAGAAAGCCATAAATGCTAAATTCTGTGGTTTAGGAGCATAAATTACCATTTTAAATACTTTCTTTAAGAAATAGCCTCCTTCAAATTTTGCAACTTGCTATAAAGATGATTATGAACCTATTCCTACTCTCAACTAGCTTATGATTCATTTCGAAAATGAATCAGAAATGGGGGCACTTCATTAAAAAACAAATAACAAAACCCAAACAAAAACCAAACAACTCCCACTGCCCTGGACAGCAGAAATTTTCTGAAGACTTTTTTTAACTTTTGTTTGGTAGTGTTTGACCCGCAGCCAAGTGAAAGCTACAATAGTATCTTGAAATGAAGAAACTTTGGCAGTGTTGGCGCAATCAGTTACTAATTGAGTGACCTTCACAAGTAACCTAGCCTGTGTGAAGCAGTTTTTAGATGCAGGTGTTATGAGGCGAAGCACAGCAAAAACAAAGTACTCGGTACAAATGGAGCGTTACCAATCACTAATGTGAGCCTGATATTGCTGAAAGGGAAAAAAAAAAGAGTTTGGAGAGAGATGTAAGAAAAGGTGCCAAAGGAACCCCAGCAATGGCATTTCCGCCAACCCCAGCTCTTTCACACATATCAAAGAACTCCTTGCTATGGAGAACACACTCTCCTTTAACTGGAGAACTATTGTCCGCTTTGTACAAATCTTTTCCTAACAACAATTCCATTTCTCCAAACTTTGCTTCACCGCCCTGTCTGCACTGCAAACAACCAGTCAGGTTTTCCTCACTGGCTTGGAGGGGCTGAGGGTAGCCCAGCGGGGGCCCCAGGCCGTGAGGGGCCCACAGCGAGGAAGGGATAAGACGGCCAAGCTCTGGCATGGGGTCGGAGGCTCCAACTGAAAGACAGCTTCCACCAAACCAGCGGGCAGCGCCCCCACCCGGCACATTTGCACGATTTAGGGCGTGGCTTCCGGCAGCGGAGGCGTGCTTTCAGGTTTTGCCTTCTGTTCCCTTTCTTCCGGGGTGGGACTTCCTGTTTATCATTGAGAAGCGCCGACCTGCAGAGCTGATGAGCGAATCGCACAGGAGGGTAAGTCTGGCTGATCAGGCTTTATGCTCCTCTAAAGCGCACCGTGGAGGACTCACTTCCTTTCTTCCTTGCTTTTTTTGTCCCCGCGAGGTCTCGGTTTGCACAGACGCCCTGGCCTTTTGGCACTACCACCCACCTGAGGCTCTTCCGCTTCCTCTTTCCACAGGCTCCGCCCTCAGCGCCCCGTGACCATGACGACCGCCCCGCGGGACTCCCTGTTGTGGAAGCTCGCGGGGCTGCTGCGGGAGTCCGGTGAGTGGACTTCCGGTTTAGCTGGCGCTGGGTAGAGGTGGGGTGTTTTCTGCTTTCTAGAGACACGCCCCCTTAGGAGTCGTGCAGTTACTGCTGTTTAGGGTCACGAGGGTGTGAGCGTCCTTTCATTTCTTTATTCCTCTGGGGTTTGTTCTCTCTGATGCCATTGCGTACAGTATCCTTTATCTTTGACAGTGTAAACCTTACCCATCCTTCGAGGCCAAACTTCGCTGCCGCTTTCTCCATGCATTCTCTGATACTCTCTACTTGGCTATAAGCCCCTCGAGATCAGGGACTGGTCGTAATCGCTGTGTGGCAAGGGCCTAAATCCAGCATAAGTTTAAAGCACAAGATTTGAAGTCACACCCCATCTGAGCTGGAATCCCAACTCTTTTTCATACTTGGCCAAATTTTCAAAGTTTTTTTTTTTTTAAGTCAGTTTTTCTTACCAGCAAAATGGCATAATGGTTGTACTTAACTCAAGTTTGTTGTGGGGATTCTCATTCACATGAAGTATTGTAACTTCTCTCAGTGCCTGGGCACGTGGAGCCATAGTAGCTGTTCAGTATGTGGTTGGCATTGGTTGTGTTAGACAAACCTTGGTGTTGAGATCACGCAGAAGTAGCAACTTGCTACCAGCCATACGATCTCAATCTAGATTCTTAACTTCTCTGAGCCCCAGTTTCTGTATTTGTCAGAAGTGGTTAATAAATAGTGCTTGTTAGGAGACTGATGAAGTTTAAATGAAGTAACAGAGTCGTCTGGCACATATTACCCAGTTAATGTTAGGTGCCTTCCATCACTGCATTCCCATTGGTGGTATCTGAAATCTCTCTGTAGCATTTAAAACCGGTGCGTGCTATGAATGTGCACATGGCTTACGTCTTCTTCTAGACTGGGAGGCTCTTTCAGGGTGGGAGGAGTCCTTGAACCATGCCTGTGTCTACCCCAGTGTATGGTACGCAGAAAATCCTTCATGCAAGGTATGGGATTTGTTAATTTATTGGGCAAAAATCTGACTTGGCTCCAGGGGTTAGGGATGATGGTATTTGTGTGGGTGGGGGACAGAAGAGGTAGCAAGAGGGAGATCTTTGTGGTAATGGAATAGTTTGGTATCTTGATTGTGGTTTTGGTTTTACGAATCTACACCTATGACAGAATGGCACAGGACTATAAATATACATTGCACCAATGCCAACTTCCTGATTTCAGTATTGTACTGTATATAAAATGTAACCATTGGGGGAAACTGGGTGAAGGATGTAGAGGGACCTCTTTGAACTATTGCTGCAACATCCTTTGACTTTATCCTTATTTTTTCAAAAAAGTACAAAACTCTCCATGCCTGCCTTGTAGTTGTGCTTTTTTTTGGTGCAGTGGTGGATACCAAAGGGTGCCCTGAAGGATGACGGTCTCGTCAGAGAGAGCAGTTTTACCGTAGAGAGCAACACCTCAGTGCTGTCCTGAGCAGCTATTCTATGACATGCATTTTAGTATTGTTAGAGAGTTTCTGTGAGTGTGCTTGATGCTTTTGCAACCTGAAAAAAACAAAAGATAAAACATCCAGTCAACTTGTACGTAGAATGAGTGATTACAGTGAAACATTGAGCAGTGTTGTTGTGTATTGAGGAAGCGTCTGGAAGTGTCAAGCTGGGCCGAGTGGAAGGGGCTGTGTCAGAAAGTGAGGGAGCTGAGAACAAAGTTGACTGGATTTCCAGCAGTGTGAGTAGACCAGGCTCTTGCAAGCAGAAGGGAAAAGAAAATTTAGAAAAGTCGGAGGCATGTAGTAAAGCAATCCATATGCCAGGCTGAAGAGTTAGGACACTTTTTGAAGATAGGGGAGCTGCTGACGGCCTTTAAGTAAGGAGAAGATACAAAGGTTGATCCTGCAGTGCAGGATCTGCAGTATAGATCGGCGTGGGTGTATCCTGGGATCTCAAAGTCTCAGAATAAAGGCAAAGACCCTTTCCTTATGCCCTCCTTCCTGTCCGCCCCTCTCCCTGCAGGGGATGTGGTCCTGTCTGGCTGTAGCACACTGAGCCTGCTGACTGCCACGCTGCAGCAGCTGAACCACGTATTTGAGCTGTACCTGGGGCCATGGGGCCCTGGCCAGACAGGGTTTGTGGCTCTGCCCTCCCACCCCACCGACTCCCCTGTCATCCTCCAGCTTCAGTTCCTCTTCGATGTGCTGCAGAAAACGCTCTCACTCAAGGTTCTGGGGTGGGAGTGGGGTAGGCTGTAGGGGAAGCCCAGGAGAACAGTGGAGGGGGGCTGGGGGTGTAGCATGGGTGCAGGAAGTATGCACAGCTCAGGTCCAGAAGCTGTGAGAACTACAGATGGCTGTGCTGAGAAAGAGATGCTGGGGAAAGGTGTGCCTGGCCTCACTGACCCGAATGTCTTTTCTTTCAGCTGATCCACATCCCTGGTCCTGGCCTTCCAGGGCCCATCAAGATTTTTCCCTTCAAGTCCCTCCGGCAGCTGGAGGTATGGGGTGTTGGGGCACATTGCTGCACAAAACCCAGCTCAAGGCAGCCTTTTGAGTATGAAAAAAAGAGGTGGCCTCTTTTGGTGGACTCTATTGCTCTGCAGTAACGTGGCATCTACTCTCTTTTCCATTTAATGCTTCCCTGAAGCACAGGTGGCTTCGTCATCTTCCCGCTTCTCCCCTTCCTTTTGCCACAGCTCCGGGGTGTCCCCATCCACCGCCTTCATGGCCTCCGTGGCATCTATTCCCAGCTGGAGACCCTGATTTGCAGCAGGAGCATCCAGACGTTAGAGGTAAGGAGGATGGGGGGTGGGGGCCCAGATACTTTGTCCTGAGGGATGCGGAGGACCAAACTCGGACACTCCCCTTTCCCTGCCTCCTGGCTCCCTCTGCTCTGCCCCCACAACACCCAGTACCTGTCCATGTATTTATATCACACTTGCCATATTCTATTAAGTAGTCTCTTTGTCACCTGAGTTTGGGGATAGGGCCCTCAGCTCTCTGTAGGTCCGTGTTCAGACTGAGCTCAGCATATAAAGAGCAAGTGAATGGCTGGGCCATAGAGTGAGGCCTTGGTGTGGGGAAGAGGGGAGAGTGGAGCTGACCGAGCACCTTGTCTCAGGAGCTCCTCTCAGCCTGTGGCGGCGACCTCTGCTCTGCCCTGCCCTGGCTGGCTCTGCTTTCTGCCGACTTCAGCTGCAATGCACTGACTGCCTTAGACAGCTCCCTGGTGAGTGCCTTGGAGAGAATGGGGCCTGGGGAAGGACAGGCATGGGCCCTAGGGAGGGGGGCCAGTTGGCTGGCTGGGGGTGTCCGATCCTCTGTTTCTTCCTCCCATTTTTGCACAGCGTCTCTTGTCAGCTCTGCGCTTCTTGAACCTGAGCCGTAATCAACTCCAGGACTGCAAGGGCTTCCTGATGGTGAGTGCGAGCAACTTGCTTGGGGCTGGTGCCACTCAGGCCTCTGATCGTTCTGCTCTGACCCCCTCTCTGGACCCAGTTTTGCTCCCGTGTGCTCTTGCCCACTGGGCAGAGCCATATCCCATGAGGCAGTGCTGTTTGGGGGCTCAGGTTCAGCATAAGACAAACCAGTTTTCAAATCTCAGCTGCTAACCCCTGTGTGACTTGGGACAAATTAGTTAGCCTCTTGGTTTCTTCTCCAGTAACTGCATATGTTGAAGTGAGAGTGATGGGTGGGGGAAGGGGCTGGCGGAGGCTTGTTGTAGTCAGGGTCCTCTGAAGTCAGGGAAGTGGAGATGTACAAACAGGGAGGGGACATTGGTCTGTTGAAACCCACCTGTCTGGGTTTGCTAACTGGCACTTGCCAGTGAGGCTCCCACCCTCCCACGGGAGCTAGGGGGCAGGGGCCCTGTCTTTAGGTGTTGTTGGCGAGAGCAAACTCAGTTCTTCCGGCAGCCTTGAGTTTTTCTGGGCAGGAATGTAAAGGGGCTGGAGTTGTCATCTTAAGGACGTGGGCTTGAGCCATCAGAAACTATGCTAGTTCAAGTCTTTTGATGTGGGGGAGTGGAGAGAGGAGGGCATTAAATCATTCTGAGGGGCTGCAGTTTTTGCAGACCAAGGATGAGGCCTAGTGGAGAAGAGGGCTCCGAGGACCTTTGTTAGAGTGTGTCAAGCAGAGAATCTTTGTCACCTCCCACTTCCTCCCAGGACCTGTCTGAGCTCTGCCATCTGGACATCTCCTATAACCACCTGTGTTCTGTGCCGAGAATGGGACCCTCCGGGGCTGTTCTGGGGACCCTGATACTGCGAGGCAACGAGCTCCAGGGCCTGAATGGTGAGTGAGGGAGTGCGGGGAGGGAAGGGCCAGCAGGAGGGGTCGGGCAGGGTGAGACTCAGGGTGGTGAGGGGCCTGGGAACCACATGCCTCCAGAGCCTCACGCATGCTTAGGGGCTGTCTGAGTGCCCAGGATTGTCTTCTCACTGCACCCTGCCCCAGCATGCTCCCACCCTCCACCCCTCTCTCACTCACAAGCCTTTCCTCTTTTCTCGCTTTTGCCCCAGGCCTAGAGCAGCTGAGAAACCTGCAGCACCTAGATGTGGCATACAACCTGTTGGAAGAACACAGGGCACTGTCACCGCTCTGGCTGCTGGCTGAGCTCCGCAAGGTGGGACTGGGGTGCTTCAAAGACCTTGAAGCCAGCTGTGCCCCCCGCCCCCCCATGAGGATGTGGTCAGTGCCCGTGGTCACTGCCTCCCACTGGGAGGCTCAAGGCCCACTTTAGTTTCCTTCTTGCCCCTCAGCTGTACCTGGAGGGAAACCCTTTGTGGTTCCACCCTGCACACCGCGTGGCCACTGCCCAGTACTTGTCCCCCCGAGCCAGGGATGCTGCTTCTGGCGTGAGTGACTTCCCCTGTGTGCTCTCCTTTTGTCTTTCCTGCCCAGTCCCACGCCCACCCCTGCACCTCTTGCCTTTTCTCACCCCCTAGACACAGGGTCCAGGCCTTGGACCCCTTGCTTATTTTTGCTTATTATGTTGGTACCTCCTGCTGAGCCTGGAGGTCCTTATAGGCCTAGGAGGGCTCCCAGCCCAGCTTGGAGCTCCCAGGGTGTGTGCCCCACCACCAACACTGCCCCCTTCTCTCTTGTCTATGTTCAGTTCCTTCTTGATGGACAGGTCTTGTCACTGACTGATTTTCAGGTTAGTGTGATGGGAGTGCCAGGACTGGGCCAGCAAGGGCTGGTTTGGGAGGGTGGGAAGGGAGAACGCTCGCTGAAGGAAACCGGGTTCCCAGGGCAAGGGCCTGCCTGGTCGGCTCTCGGCGAGCTTGGGGAGGGCAGAGGTGCTCCTCTGGCTCCGACCTCTTTCTCCTTCCTGCTGTCACACGCCAGACCTCCACATCCTCAGAGGCCCCACCTCTGTCCTGGCCAGTGGGGAGCACCACTGAAACCTCAGGTGGCGCTGACTTGAGTGACAGCCTCTCCTCAGGGGGCGTCGTGGCCCCACCTCCGATTCGTAAGTTTAAGGTAAACAGTGTCCTAGGCTGCCTTGGACCTGGGGTTGGGTCCCTGTACCGGGGTTCTGGGTTGTCGAGGGGCTGAGAATAGCAAGGCTTTGTCCTTGTTTGTGGGTGGGATGCTTTTGGTAGGTGGGGTGGAAGGCCTAGCTGTATGGAACATCATCGTTCTACCCAAACGCAGAGCCGAGTTCGTGTGAGGCGGGCCAGTATCTCGGAACCCAGTGATACGGACCCAGAGCCCCGGACCCAGGACCCCTCCCCGGCTGGTAAACTCTGCCCCCAGCCTCCTGTGCCCCAGCATGGCGCTCCCGATTCTCTAGTTAGGACGGATTTTAGTTTTGGTGGAGCATTGTAGAGGGCCTCCGCGTCTTCCCTCTTCCCTGTCAGTTTGGAGGGAGGAGGAGGGACTGCTCCTGGGCAGCACTTCCTGAAGTGTTTTACAAGGAACGTTAGTTTTGTGGGGGTGTCAAAGGGATTCCATGGCCAGACAGGTTTGGGAGATGCTAGGTTAAACAAGCAGCTGTTCCCCCGGGACCTCACAGGACCTTGAATGTGCTACTGCGTACTGCGAGCCTCCCAAAGCGGCATGGGATGCACAGCTGTGAATTGCATGAACCCAGAGTGTGTGTGGAGCACACTCTGGGGTGGGCTGCTGAGGGGAAGCCTTAAGCCTGTCTCTGACCCCGCCCCCACCTCTGCCCCATTGCACAGACTTTTACCTTACCCTAAGGGGCATTCACAGGAGAGGCTGGGACTGTTGAGGCTGGGAGTGGGGACACAGGCTGGCCAAGCTGTGTAACGCTGTCCCCCCATCCATACATTCCTGTGTAGGACGGTTTGTACAGCAACACCGGGAACTTGAACTTATGAACAGCTTCCGGGAACAGTTTGGCTGTGACTGGCTACAGTATAGGAATCACCTGGAGACCTCTGGGATCCCTGTCCTGGCTTCCTCCAAGGCCCCTGCCCTTAGCACCTTGCACCCAAACACCAAGAGCCCAGAGACTGTGCCCAGCCCACCACCCCCAGAGAAGGAGTCCCCACAGGAAGTGCCAGAGGAGGTCAGCATGGGGCTAGAGCCACGGGAGGAAGAGGAGATGAAGGACCAGGGAGAAGAGGAGATGAAGGACCAGGGAGAAGAGGAGGAGCAGGAGCAGGATGAGGTAGAAGGTGAGCTCCTGGTGGCTGAGATGGTGGTGTGCTGGGAGAGTGAGGAAAACCTGGGTGCGGGGTGGCTGAGCCCTTGCTGGGGCAGGACCAGCGCATGGGAGGGCGGAGTCTTGGTACTTCTCCCTGCTTACAGGGTCGCTCTCTTGCTTTCTCCTCAGCGGAGCTCTATCGCCCCTTATTGGTGTGTCCCCTGGAGGGGCCTCAGGGTGTGCGGGGCAAGGAGCGCTTTCTCCGGGTTACCTCGGGCCACCTATTTGAGGTCGAACTCCAAGCAGCTCAAACCCTGGAGCGGCTGGAGCTCCAGAGTCTGGAGACAGCTGAAGTGGAGTTTGAGACCCAATCCCAGAGGGAGCCCCTGCCCGAGGTGAGTGTGGCTTCTGGATGAGGTGCTGGGCATTTTTCAGCAGCCAGCGCTGACACTGGATCTTGGGTGCCCAGCACCAGGCTCTGAGTCCTCGCTGTCTCTCACTGGTGCCAAGGAGGTAGCTGGGGGAGCATAGGCGACCCCAGGCTGCTTGGGAGGCTGGCCCAGGGGTAGAGCTTCAGGGCCAGCACCAGGGTGTTAGCAACAGCATTTTAGTGGGGTCCAGAGCTCTCGTCTGCCTCTGGGCTCTTGGTATAACCCCAGTCCGTCTGCTGTTTTTTCCTGGTCCCCTCTTTCTGAGCAGGGCTCAGAGCCGCCGCCCACGGTCCCTGTCCTCGTTCTGCGCTTCTCTTACATTTGCCCGAACCGGCACTTGCGTCGCTATGTGGTGCTGGAGCCTGATGCCCACGCCGCAGTCCAGGTGATGGGGTTCAGGAGGCTGCTGGGAGAGTGGAAGGCTGAGGGCCGGGGTCCCCCTGCTCACAGCCGCCTCTGCCCCGCCTTGTTTCAGGAGCTGCTTGCTGTGTTGACCCCAGCAGCCACCAAGGCTCAGCATCAGTGTGGGGAAGCGAGGGACCAGCTGGGGGGCAGACTCCAGTGTCTGCGCTGTGGCCACGATTTCAAGCCAGGGGAGACCAGGTCAGGCCTGGACAATGTGGAAGGCGGGAGGCCTCTGTTCCAAAGTACAGGTATAAGCCCTGCCCTTGATCCCTTGGCCTGTGGACCTCCTGCCATATTAGGGAAAATGGCTTTGAGGGTGGGAGTGTGGAGGGGGACCTGCCTTCTGCCTGGAAGAGAAATAAAACCGTCTGCCTGCTACGTGTATAAGAAAGTAAAAGAAGGAAGTAGATCCTTTTTTCCCTCTAAAAGTCAGGAAATACAATCTCTGTAACTGTTTAAACATACTCATTATTTTTTCATAACCTGAAGGCATTCCCCCTTTCTGGGCTCATGTTCCAGAAACTACATAAAACCTAATGCGCCCTCAGCGCCCGCTGTCGGGGTGTAGCACTGCCATCCGAGCGCTTCGGCTGTTGGGTCAGATGCTCTGGGGGTTGGCTGCGACTGTCCTTCCTGCCTGACCTTGGAGCCGCTGGGTGTTGAGTCGTGCCTGGTGGTGCCTCTCCATGTCCTATTCTTTAAGACAAAAAACTTTTCCCTGGCAGACCAGTCCAAAAGATGGACACTGATAACTCCTGTGTTGAAATGCATGATTTTTATAATGTTGCTCTTTTTGGCAGCTAGAGCAGGGGTTTACATTTTGTTCAGAAAGCGGACCCCTGGGGACCCCTTGGGAGAGCGGACTCCATCGCGCTCCCCGGGCGCGCCCAGGAGGCGGCGGGCCCCAGGGGCCCCGCAGGGCCATGTGTACAGCGGAAAGAGCCCCATCTCCTCCCACTCTGTCTGGGCTCCATGGTGGGGGGGTCGTTTGTGTGGCCCCTGGGGTCCCTTCAGTGGAGGCACCATTAGCGTGAGTCTTAGTTTCCTCGCCCAAACAAAGATGAGAGTGAACTCACCCCAGGGTGCTGGTAGGAGATTTAAATGTGACAGGCGACAGGCATGGGGCTGGGCTCCAAACCGAGGACTTCGGTCAGTGGTCGCTGGGGCCCTTTGCTTTCCTCGTTTGCAAATGGGAGGGGGAGAGTTTGGATGCTCTGGGCATAGGCTCTGGCATGAGCCCAGCCATTGTAGCTGCTCAAGGAATGTTTGTTCTCTCGTTGCTGGTCCTTGTCCTGGATCCTTTGCCCGATTACATTCACTCGTCCTGACAACCCTGTAAGATTGAACTGTCATCATCCCGTTTACAGAGCAGGCACCAGGCACAGGGAGCTCAGATGACTTGTCCTAATTGCTTAGATGATAGCTTTTACGTGATGGAGCCTGGAATTAGACCCGTATCTGGCACCTTGCCTTCCCCACTCTGTTGAGTTGGGGCTTTAGACATCGCTGGTAGAGCATCGAAGTACATGATCAGCCCCAGGCGTTGGGAGGGGAGCAGCGCAGGGCCTGGTGGAGCCTGGCTCTTTCTGAGAAGGCCTGAAGGGAGGCAATGGGGTGTATTTTGAGGAGCTGTGAGCCACGGGTCCAGGAGTGATCAGTTAGCAGCTGGGCCCGGGGAGGAAGGCGGGTGGCCAGGGAAAGGTGCGGAGAGCATGTGGGAGGAGGTGTGGGCTGAGGCGAGTCTGAGAGTGGGTGGGGAGCCGGTGGGCATGGTGGGGGTTGTGGTGCTGTGTGGGGGTCACAGAGGTGTGCCCATCCCTCTCCAGAGTCTCCTGCTGTGTGTCCCAGCTGTGGCAGTGACCACGTGGTTCTCCTGGCTCTGCCCGTGGGGGCCCCCAATGGGGAGCAGAAGCAGGAAGAGCAGTTGCCAGCTTCCTCACAGTCTCCCAGCTCTGTCCGTGACCCTCCCGGCGACGGGGACCACAGCGCCAGGGCTGACAGCACCCCGTCTCGGGCACTGGTCTCCCACAACCGCCACGGGTGGAGCCTCAGTCCCCGTGAGTGTAGGCGGATGAGGCGGGGCTGGTGTTTGGGGGAGGGAAGGGGCACTGATGGGGGGAGTGGGATGGAACTGGGCGGCCAGGGCAGACTGATGGCCCACTGCCTGTCCCCAGCCCCTGAGCACTGTGGCCTCCGCTCTGTGGACCACCGACTCCGGCTCTTCCTGGATGTTGAGGTGTTTGCCGATGCCCAGGAGGAGTTCCAGTGCTGCATCAAGGTCTGTGCCGCCTGGCACTGCCCCCTGCTGCCAGCTGACAGGGCGCCTGCTTGTTTCCATCACAGTGGATAGTGTCAGAGCTGGTGCTCTGAACTGCCGGGCCTGGCTTCCAGTGGCAGCTGCAGCAGTTACTTGCTGGGTGCCTTGATGTGCGAGTCTCTGTTACTGCTCCTTGGAAGGGGAGTAACACTTCCTTTCTGAGCGGGGCAGCGTCAGTGAGAGCTCGTGTTTGTAAACTGCCGAGCACAGCGCCTGGCCTCAGGGGCACCTCCTGTCGTTACTGTAAATGCAGGGTGTTACTGGACCCTCTTTGTTGAGTACCTAGCACGTGCTAGACATTAAGCATCTAGACTAAATCAGTTGCTTTCTGTCTTATACTCTGGTGTGAAAAACAGACAACGATCATGTGATATGGAAGTGCTGGAATCAGCCTAGGGCCCTAGGGGCATCTGATCCGGCCTGAGTGGACCAGGGAAGCCGCCCCTTCCTAGGGAGCTGACAGCCCAGCCGGGTCCTGAAGGATGAGTTACGGAGGAGGGAAAGGGTGTTCCAGGGGAGCAAAGCAGCACGTGCATGGAGGCTTCAGAGGGTAGCTAGTGGGGAGACCTGCCGTGATGGGGGCAGCCAGAATGGGGGGGGAAAGCCCCGAGAGGAGTGCGAGCGGGCAGGCAGGGGCTGGTTCAGGAGACACCTCGTGTCTGCCAAGGGGTTTGGACTGGATCCCAAGGGCCGCGGAGCCACTGAAGGGCTGGAAGCAGGGGAGTGGTGATTAGGCTGGCAGAGTGTGGAGGGTGGATTGGAGGGACGAGGTGACAGGCAGGGAGACCTGCAGAGAACCTGCTGTGGTCAGAGTGCAGGCAGGACATGGGATGGAGGGCAGGTGGATGGGGACCGTGGCAGATGGGAAGCTGGGATAGATGCGCCGGGGGAGGGGTAGGCTGAAGGTGCTGTCACAGTAACTTGGCTCTCAGTCTGGCAGCTGCCTTCTCAGTCCTCTGTGTTTCTCATCAACTTCCTCTTCCCCTTAGGTGCCACTGGTGTTGGCAGGCCACCATGGGGAGTGTCTTTGTCTTGTGGTTGTGTCTGACCACAGGGTTTATGTGTTGAAGGTGACAGGTGAGATCTGGTGAGTGAGTGGGACCGTGGCCCGGGAAGGGTCAGGGTTCCCTTGTGGGTTTCACTCTACTGTTCCTCTTTCCCACCACTCTGCCCCTCCTCTCCCCACAGCGGGCCTCCAGCTAGCTGGCTGCAGCCAACCCTGGCCATTCCCCTGCAGGATCTGAGTCGCATAGAGCTGGGCCTGGCAGGACAGAGCCTGCGGCTGGAGTGGGCAGCTGGGGCAGGCAGCTGTGTCCTGCTGCCCCGAGATGCCAGGCATTGCCGGGCCTTCCTAGAGGAGCTCACTGGTGAGAGAGGGAAGGGGAGACAGGGAGGGCAGGCCCGGGGGGGCGGTCATAGATTCCATGTCTGGTGCCCACAATTGAGACAGACGGGTAATGAAACCCAGTCCTCAGGAAAGTTCCTGAAATCTGGAAACTTGGAGAATGGGCAGGTGTTGAGAGGCAGGGAGGTTGGGATAGAAGAGGTGGAGTCACGAGGGCTCCCTGTCTCTGGTTGGCTCTGTCCAGATGTCTTGCAGGCTCTGCCCCCAGCCTGGAGGGGCAGTGTCAGTGCCACGGAGGAGGAGGTGACCCCAAAGCACCGACTGTGGTAAGTTGGTAGGAGGATGAGGCCAGGGTTGGAGTCCAGGCCCTCTGTCCACAAGCCCCTGGTCCCTGTCCTCAGGCCCACAGGCTTGGTCCTTCTTCCCTGCTCTGCCCCATCCTGGTACTGCCCACCCCTGGCTGACCACTCTCTCCTGGGGCTGCCACCTTTCCCCCAGGCCATTGCTGGAAAGAGCCTCTTCCTTGGAGCCTCCCCGGTTCTTCTACCTTCAGGTGTTTCTGGTTGAAGGTGAGGCGTCTATACCCTGTCTCTTCTCAGGCCACTGGCCTGGCCACCAGTGCATGTCCAGCTCTCAGTTCTGGGGATCTGGACTTCCTGTCACTCATAGGCGTACCCACACGACTGCCTCAGTGTTCCTGGTCTCTCTGGGTGGGTAGGGCCGGGAGGTCCCCTTGGTTTCGGGCCTGGGCTTTCTGTGAGGGGGAGCAGGTTGGCTGGGTCTGCTCTGCCTCAGCCTTTTGGAGAAGGTGGAGCGGACCCTCCTTTCTGAGTTGGTGAGGTGGTGGGGCAGGCTTCCTTTGTCTCAGAGGTCTTGGAGGCTAGAGAGCCCTGGAGCTGGGGGCCCCAGCCCCTAGAGGCCCGGCTGCTTTGTGGCCGTCTCAGCGTGGTCCGCTCCTTTCCTCCCGAGTGGCTGGGGCTCTGCCGCAGGGTCCGGGCTTCTCCACGGCCTTCCATTCTGCACCTCACCCTGCCTCTTTTACTCCAGGCCCTGCTGCATGTCCCGTGTCCCTGTTGCTGACTCTCCCCACCTTGTACCTGTTAGAGGAGAACCTTGTGGGGTCCCAGGCAGAGCCCCCTCTTCCAGCGGCGTCTGGCGAAGGCTCTGAGAAGGCCCTGCTCTCGGGGCCAGGCCCTTCCTTCTGTGTCAGGGAGCAGCAGCCACTCAGCAGCTTGAGCTCGGTGGTGCTCTACCGCACGGCACCGGAGGACCTGCGGCTGGTTTTCTACGATGAGGTGTGTGCGCATGCACGTGTGCACGTGAGTGTGAGAGGCAGAGAGAGATGGGAGCAGAGGTGGTTTGTTAGGTGGGAAATGGGTCTAGAAGGCTAGGAATGGGGGGGCATATGGAAAGTGCCATGGACAGTCATGGCGGGCGGGGGTGGGACAGAGAAGTCAGGTTCAAGGACCTGGGAGGCTCACTGGTTTGGACAGGAGCAAGTTGGGGGCGGGCGCTGTAGGCAGTGGAAACACCCTGAACTTGAAGCCCAGCTTTGTGTTAGCTGGGTGACGAGTGAAGCACCCTGCTGCTGCCCCTGCTTTGGATTTGCATTTGATTGGGCCCCTCCGCCAGCCATTTGTTCTTTACAGCCTGCACGTGAGGAGGTACTGTCATTAGTCCTGCTACAGGTGAGGAAACTGAGGTTTGCACACGTTAACCAACCTGCCTGGGTCACAGGTGGTAGACCCAGGAGCTGAACCCCAAGGAATTCCTTGCAGTTGACTCCAGCGCTAACAGGAAAGATTAAAGAAACAAGACAGTATTGTGAAAGCCCTTTGGGGGCCTTCAGTAGGTGTCAGTTGGGTTCTGTTTAAAAAGTCAGGATCTTCTATGGGGACTGACAGGCTTGCGGAAGGGAAGAGGCTGCGAGCGAGGAGGGGCAATGGGTCCTCCTCGAGACCTCCCCTCCCCTCCTTGCAGGTGGCCCTCTGTGAGCTCACCTCACCACTCTTGGTCTGCCAGGTGTCCCGGCTTGAGAGTTTCTGGGCGCTGCGTGTTGTGTGTTCGGAGCAGCTGACAGCCCTGTTGGCCTGGATCCGGGAGCCCTGGGAGCAGTTGTTTTCCATTGGGCTCCGGACTGTGACCCAGGAGACTCTGGATCTTGACCGGTGAAGCCAACCTGCTGACCCCAACCCAGCCTTGGGAGCCGTGGCTGCAGACCTTCTCTCCTCAGACCTGGCTGTGGACTTCTCCAGCCTTTGGGTGCTGGCCAGTGAGGCCCCAAGTGACCCATGGCTCAAGGGAAGGGCAAGAGAGGTGGTCAGGCCTCTGGGTGATCTGGCCCGAGGGGACAGGCTCAGTGGGCAGTGGGAATGTTTCTCCTGCACTTTGTCTCAGGTATCAATAAAGCTGTTTCTATTCCGGATGTCATGGGTGTACTTAGATGCGTCACTCGTGAGGCCTGTGGTCCTTCTACCTCTTCTAACAGGAGCTGCCCTGCCCCGTGAGGAGCCCAAGCAGCCTTGTTTGTACTGTGAGACCCTGTCTCCCGGCCTCCTCCACCCCCACTGATGGGCTCCTGTAGGACTTCTGACCTGTGGGGCACCAGTCCTCAGCCAGCAGCACCCACCATGTGGTGCAGTGTGGAAATCACCGCCTCATGAATAGCAGGGCCTGTTAGATTCTCACTCTCGAACGTGAATTGGGAACTAACGAGGACCTGAGGCCATTAGCCAGGGTGCTGACTATGAGGGGGAACTGGGGAGAGCAGTGGAGTTGAGGTTAGCCTTGGGTGGTTTCCACTCTTGCCTCCTCAGCACGGCAGGGGGCCTACTGGCGTGACCGCACTCCTTTACCTCTGTCTCCGTGGCCAGGGTGACGGGTGCAGGGAAGCTCATGCAGCCCGTTCAGCCTGCCAGCACCCAGACCTGGCCTTTTGCTGGAGCAGTTAAGAAAGAAGGAAGTTTCACCTGCAAGGGTCACTGAGAGGGTGATCCTGCAGTGGCTGGCCTGGAACTGGAACACGCAGAGAGAAGAAGACAGCTTGGAGGCAGATGGAGCAGGGACAAGTCCAGGTGGCGTGCCTGGAGTCCCTGGTCTGGCTGTGCCTGCAGACAGTCACCTCTGGACTTCTAGGTAATGCGAGCTAAGGAAGACACCTCTGTTTTTCTTTTTTGGTTTAAGCTAATTTGAGCCACTGAAAGGTCCTCATTATTTGAACCCTGTTCTGACTTGAGCCAGCCTCAGTGGGGATCCATGTCTTGTACCCGAGAGTGACCACAGTGGACACCTGCATATGTGTGAAGACTGGCCCTACCCCGGGAAGGGGGCTTAGGGAAGGAGTGTTAGGGAATCAGGCCAAGCTGCCTTTGAACCCCAAATTGGGCGTGGCTGAGTGTGCGTGTGTGGTCTTGAGTACTGCCAGATGGCTCTTCTTTATGGAGCATTTACTTGCCAGGTGCTCAGCTTAGAGCTTGATGGGGTTGTGGGAGGTGGGTGGTGTCTTGTTGCCGGGGAAGACACTGAGGCTAAGAGGAGTTAAATGACTTGCTCAAGATCACACCAGTAAATGGAGGAGAACTGCCGAGTCCAGGCTTGAGTGACTCCCAAGTCTGGGCTGTCAGCACACCAGCAGGCGACACCACCCGCCTTTTCTGCAATGGATGGGCCTGTGTGCCCAGCTCCACTCAGAGAGGGATCGCTGCCTATCCTGCCCTGGGTCGGGCATCTCCTGAGTAATCCTTGACTTGTCCTGGGTAGGCAGACCCGGATGGACTGTACTTGAAGCTTCTCCTTCCCCCAGGGTATGGTGAGATGTTAGTTGAAGTATCAATTCCTGGCCAAACTGCCTGGAGATGGAAAGAACGAAGATGCCAGATCTTTAGGTTTTAAGTGAAAGAGCTAGGCTGTAAGGAGAGATGGGAGAGGGACTGTGAATGGAATAGAGCCCCCGAGTGGAGAGCAGAGGGTCTTCAGAGAACAGCGTTGGAAGTGGCAGAGGAGCAGTTCCTTCAGCACTGGGCAGCTCTCAGGGTGATGAGGCCCTGGGCCTTGCTCCCTGCTTAGTATTGGGGAGGATGGTGACTTGTCAGATGCTCCTCAGGCCACCAAGGCAGACGGAGGTGGCAGTTTGGAAGGACCTGGCAGGGCAGCGCTGGTGACAGTTGCCGAGATTTCTTTTGCCTGGGGAAGGGAGGTGTCTCAAAGAATCCCGTGGGTCCCGGAAGTAGCTGAGAGCGTGCTGGAGGGTGTGTCGGGGTCCCTGCAGGAGGACCAGCAGGCCCAACCCCCAAATGGGGATGTGACCCAGTTAGCTGTGAACTGATTGAGTTTACATCAGAGGCCTGAGTTCACCTGAATATCTTTCATGTTAGTTAGAAAAGGGGGCTCGTTGTAAGGATAAAGTTGAGTTACAGCGAAGAATTTACGTTTTTGCATGTCTGCGTTTGTGGGCCTGCTGCATTTCTGGGATTCAGGGTTCAGAAGGTGGGGACCTAGAGGGCAAGAGGGGTGGTTCTTTTATAGTGGTCTTGCTGCTACTCCTTATTTTCCCCTCAACGGGCCCTCAACTGAAGGTTCCCAAGGGGAGGCACGTGTTCTGTTAACTCAGACCTCACTGCAAACTTTATTTTGGGGGAGTTCAAGGTGGGGCCTCCCATGGTGGGGGCGGGGAAGAGAGGAGTGGTTGCAGTAGGCTGGAGAAGATTTAAATCCCCCTGGAGTCCGGTTCCACCCTTGACCCAGTCAGCCCTCCTCAAACCCTGGGGCCCTGGAGGAGGGAGTCCTGTGGGAAGGAGTGGGGCGCCCTGCGGGCCTGTCACTGACTCGGGCCTGGCTCACAAAGGGCTGGAAGTCCTTGGGTTCCCAGGGAGATGGCTGCTGGGCCCCCGGTGGGAGAAGGCAGCCAGGGTGGTTAGGTGCACTCTGGCCAGTTCTGCCTTTTCTGACCTGTGGTGTAGGCCAGCATTGTCGCTGAAGTTTTTCGTAAGTGCCCCAAATGGGTGAATTTCTCTGTACCTTCCCTGGACAGAGACCGGTAGGACACAGGTCCTGCTGCAGAGCCCGTTAAAGTGTATGTCCAACCAGAAAGGGCTCCCCAGTGGCTCATAGACTGCCTCCCTGAAAGCAGCTGCCTTCCCTGGGCCAGGAAGGCCAGGAGGGCGGCTGGGGGCCGGATTTTAAGCTCCCTTGAAGATGGAGAGGAACACCTGTAAATAACGGTGATGGTCACAACCTAACAGCTGGAGCTCGGGGAGCCCTTACTACGTGCTTGCTGCGCATTGTTTAAAGCAGCTGATCTTCCCCAGCGTTTCTCACACTCCTTTGATCACAAGATACAGAGCCATGTCCTCAAGAAAAAGCCCCGATGATGACGATGACGCAGGGTTTCTGCTCTCTTGTAGAGCCTACTGGTTCTCCCTCCCTCCCCTCCCCTGCAGGGCCCTGGTCTGGTCTGGCAGGAGAGTGGGGAGGGAACGGTGTGAACCTCAGACCTGCCAGGTGGGAGGTGCTGGTGGGGGTGCGGGTCCCTCAGTGTCAGCCCTGCAAATGGGCGGGGGGCCCAGAAAAGACACTGCAGAGAGGTTCAGAAAAGAAGTTCACCTACTTCTGTGTTGCTCAGGGCTGGCCTGGATTTTTAATTGAAGCAAATTAAAACTTCCCAAAAATACTAGTCCACTTTCCTGGCAGTGTGCACAGCCCCCTTCCCCGTCTGAGGTTTTGCACCTCTGCAAACGAGAGCCCGCTTGGGGCCTGAGGAAGGCCTTGCCCCACCTCGGGCCCGCAGTGGCCTTTCATGAAGGCAGGGCCTGTGTACAAGCACTTGCCCAGAAGCCCCTTCAGGTCATGGTCCAGATGGGGCTGAATAATCAGCAGCCATTCATTTTAGGGTGATTTGCAAAGCGGTGTGAGGCTGGGGCAGTTGGAAGAGGAGCTTTTTCCATTTCTTTGTGCTGAAGGTCTCCGACCGTTTTTTGTTCTAACGATTCAACGATGTCCTCTGCATCCTTTGTCCTATGGGTGCTCTTTTGTTGGTGACCCAGAAGATAGAGGTGCTGGTTGAGTGTGTGACCTTGAACCCTGCGCCTCTCTAGGAGAATTGCCAGGATGCACTTTCTCAGACCCTGCCGCGCTCTGAGCAGATGGGACAGCTTCGCCACTGACACTTGTGAACAGACGCCAGTCAGCAGGCTTGCCTTTCATACCCTGGACTGTCCCCGAGATTGGTTTGTCCGTTTGGGCTGGCTTTCCCCTCCCAAGTGCTAATCGATTGCCTGCCTCTGGCCTTGGTCTTGCTGACAGTGGCTGTGGAGGAAAAGGATTCGCTCCCCAAAACTGTGCATAACAACACGATGCTGTATTTTCTGTGGAAAAAAAGGTGGGAGGGGATAAAATACATATTCACGCTTGCTTCTGTTTGTGTGAATTCTAGAGGGATGGGCAGAAAGGGATGGTGGGGGATGAAAACACAAACAAAGCAGAAGGGAATAGGGTGATTGGGAGTTGTTTTTACATTGTATCTAAAATGTTCTAAAACTCACTGTATTATGATTCAAAATTACATTTAAAAATATTTGTTAGCCCCTAGGGGGTCAGTAGTAGTTAATACCGACTTGACTGGTACTGACACTGAGTCCTGAGATTTGGGGGGCAGGGAGCAAGCAGATCAGCTTGAAGGACCCATCTCTCTGTCTCAGTGGGAGAGGGTTCGTCTTTGCTGATGAGTCATTTCACGTGGAGCGAGGGTGGTCCTTCCTCCTCCTTTGTCCAGATGCTGCACTGGCTTCTGAGAATGCCCTTCCCAGACTGTTTGCCGTGGCTGGAAATTCAGCCATGGTTCTGCAGGTGTGATGCTTTGCTGGCTCTGGGTGCATGTGGTGTTGCATCTCCCAACCTAAGATCAGTGGGGTGTGATGGCCATATAGAGAGCCACAGTGAGTTTAGATGCAAAAGTTCAGGATTATGCCTTAGTTTTGCAGCTCACTATTTAACCACGAGTAAGTAACTTGCCCCTCCTGGTCCGTGGTGCCTGCATCTACTCTGAGGGCATGAGGCTGGCTAATCAATAACTTGCCCAGTTCACAAAATGGTTGAGGGCAGTGATGTATGTGGAAGTGCTGTGTGAACCTTAAAGCATTAAATAAATGCTGGTTTAAAAACTTGCCTGTTGCCCTGGCTGGTGTGGATCAGTGGGTTAAGCGCCAGCCTGTGAAGTGGAAGGTCACTGGTTTGATTCCCAGTCGAGACACATGCTTGGGTTGTGGGCCAGGTCCTTAGCTGGGGGCGTGTGAGAGCCAGCTGATGTTTCTCTCCCTCCCTTCCCCTCTCTCTAAAAGTAAATAAAATCTTTTAAAAATCCTGCCTGCTAGTTACTACGACCTGCTTTGTTGCTTAGAAATGCCCTTTGCCCTCGGAAGACGGAAAAGCTGTACCTTACCGCCCACGTGTGGACGAGCGGCTGTTTCTCCGCTCTGCCTCACACGCTGCCGGGAACGCAAGCAGGCCATGGCATGTTTTTCCTTGGCTCATCCTGTCATTTGATCATCTTGGACTGAGTGACTTCTCTGTCCTCCACAAAAACATTCTTCAGTTTATTAGTTACTATAATTACTTGTGCAGTTGCCTTCAATTCCACAGATGCTTATTGAGCTCTTAAAGTGTGCCAGGCTCAATGTGAGGGGAATGGTGGGGGGTGGCGTGTAAGCACAAATCAGACATGCTCCTGCTTTCATGGAGCTTACGGTCCCTTTGAGGGAGAGGAACAAGTCACCTGGGGCTGGTTCATGACACGGAAGATGGCAGTAGGCAAATCTCATAATGGTGGCCGTTTTGGGGCACCGGCTCTGTGTCGTCTTCGTGCTAGTCATCTTACCGACATCATCGCGCTCAATGCAACCCCAAAGGAGAAGTGGGATGTCTGTTTCACAGGGGAGGAAGCTGAACCTGGGTTAAGAAAGGTGATTCTCACCCAGGGGATGCTGCGTCTCTGACTTGGGCCCTTTCTGGTTTTCCCCGGTACTAGACCTAGTAGAATGTCCACACTGGTTGACTCTCTAGTCCTTTTCGGTCTGTCTCCCTGTGGCTCCAGGTTTCAGCGGTACCCCAATCGACCAGAAAAACCATCCAGATCCTCAGCGCCCAAGTATCAGTGCATATCTGTTCTTCTCCATCATGGGGCCTTTCCCGGGCTCTTCTGCCTGGAATGCCCTCCTCTCCTGTGCTTCCCGAGCCAGCCCTGCATTGCACAGCGATTCTTAGAGAGCATGTCTGTGACTGTGCTGCCTGCATGTTCTCTGTAACTGGGATTTCCCGCCGCAGCACTTGCCACACTCTGTAATTTGCTTGCTTGTTGTCTGCAAGCTGCCCAAGGGCTGGGACCATGTCAGGTTTTCTCACTGGTGTGTGTCCACCCAATGCCTGGTGTAAAGTGTACAGTGAATGAGTAGGTTTCTGGTTTACGCTCTTCGGTGCGCATGAAATGCTACTTTGCAGCATTTTCAAAATAACCTTTAATTTGAACCCCTCATCCCAGGGGGTTGGCAGGACTCACCCCACTCATTCCCCTTCTGATCCCCCTTCTTGGGGAACCTCCTTTTGCTTTGCTCACTGGGGAGGGCAAAGGCTCGCTCCTCCGACCACTGCATCTACTCTTGCTAACCCTTTCTTTTTCCTCCTCTGCAAACCTCCCTCCCCACTCCCCAAAACAACACAATTCAAAGCAGACTACTTGCTCAGGTGGGGTTGGGGGAGGAGAGAGAAAGGACATAGCTTCATATGTCAAAATGTCATCCTAGCCGCAGATAAATCTGTGCCTCTGGGGCTAAAAGGTGGGCTCTTCAGGGTGAGAGCCTCCAGGGACAGGCGGCACTGGCCTGAGACGGGCTTTGTTTCAAAGCTGAGTTCAAGTTTACCGAGGGACACAAGGATTACGATGGGATTAACCACAGCGGAGTACCGACAATAGTAAATAATAAGAATGGCACTTACTGAGCACTCAGCGCGTGCCAAGCGTTGAACTGGCATTTTATGTAGAGCATCTCCAACTCCAGAGCCCGGGCTGCTTCCCAAAGCTGCGTGACCTCTCGTAAAATAAGGTCTCACCATGAGGCTGGCCAGCAGCGAGTGACACCAGGCCCTTGCTCTCTGGCGAGCGGGAAGGAGGTGTTCTTGACAAGAAGAGTTCCAGGTCAGTCTAAGTGACAACCTGGGGGGCTACTTGAACCCACATCTTACTATCTTGCAGAAGCTCTTTAGCCTGCTGAATTAGGGCTGCAAAGGTACAGCCGGCCCATTGGCCAAGGAGTGTCAGGCTCTACCCTGGTGGAGGTAGACGTGGTTCTGACCTTTCTGTCGCCTTCTGTTTCAACTGTGAATTTGCACGGGTGGCATTTGGAGGGCTTGTCACCCTTGTAAGTGTAAGTCAACTCCCACATCTTTCCTGCGTATGTATTCATCATTTTTCATATTGCCAGTTACCTCAGGGCTTTTCCAGCACTGTACTCTCGTGCATCTTCAATTTGTAGTAGTGAAGCTAGCTAACACTTACTGAGCACTTACTGTGTGCCAGGCACTGTCCTGGTGCTTTTTACAGGGTTGACCTTAACTTGACTCTCTCCACGACCCCGTTATCCCCCTCGCGCAGATGGGAAGGTGGGACCCAGAAAGGCCATGCGGTTGTCATGTGGCAGAGCCGGGCTGTGAACTCAGGCCGCTTGGCTGCAGACGGCAGGCTTACTCCCTTCCCAGTGTGGCTCCTGGTGGCAAAGGTGTAGTCTCCTTAAGAAACTCATCTGGGAGGCTTGCAGTGGGGACATTCAAGTCAGACTACGCTGCGGAGGTCAGTGCGACAGGGATGCTCTGTGCTTCTGCCTTTGCTGTCACCTTTCCTGTCACTGTTGAATATCTCCAGGCTCTGAGCTGGGAGCTGACAGGGCAGCCACTCACACACATTCTCTCTCTCTCTCTCTCTCTCTCTCGCACACACACACGCACAGAGCGGCCATCCTTTGTGCACACAAGGAGCATTCTCATCTCAGGAATGAAGACCCCCCTAGGACCAGCACTCTGTAGGGGACTGGAGGCAGTGGGACACCACGGAGAAGCCTCCAGGATGCCAGGAGATCTGCGCTAGAATGGTGAAAGCAAACACTGATGTCTAATCAGAGGAGCAGGTCTGAAACAACTGGCGGCTGGTGGCACCCCCACCCTGAAGGAGAAATGAACTTGGGGGCCTAAGTTCATGGGATCTTTTCACGGGAGATTGTGCTTCACCATCTCATGGACTAGGAGATACAGGAAAGGCGAGAGACCAAAAGCTGCTGGCTGCGGGAGGCCTGGAGGAATCCCCAACTGGGAGGAGCATGGGCGTCTGAGGGTTTTAGGAAGAGCGGAACCTGCAGCAGGGCCTCAGAGGACGAGCCAAGTGGTGTCCATGGGCATCAGTGTCCCGGGCCCAGTTCAGGAGGTCCCAGGCTGGCAAGACCCGCCTCAGGCTGTCCTGGTATTAAAGCTGCTGCTGTCTGACTTGACCGGGTAGGAGACGGACTGGGGCCGTGTCCAGGTGTAAGAGGTAGACTGAAGACCAGGGGAAGCAAAGGCTCCACCCAAACAACACTCAGGGTGGAGACTTGGAGCCGAATTACCTGGTCAGAATGAGAAGGGGTCGGGGTGTTGTATGGGAGTGCGGGGCTGCCATCACAAGGCTGGGAAGGATGCGTTCCAGGCCTCCCAGCTTCTGGTCGTTCTTGGCTTGGGGAAGCATAACTCCAGTTTTCACACGGCGTTCTCCCCGAGTGCGTCTGTGTCCAAATTCTCCTTTTTACAAGGACACCAGTCATACTGGAAAAGGAGCCACTCTGTCCCAGCCTGCCCTTATTTTAACATCTGTCAACTGTGCTGTTTCCAAATAAGGTCACGTTTGGAGGTACAGGGGATAAGGACTTCAACATACGAATTTTGGGGGAACGCACTTCAACCGATGACAGATGGGCCATCTCACATCCTGAGATGTGGGGCACAGTTCACATGCTCTGCTTACACCCAGCTGACTCCCACGCTGGTATCTTGTTTCACCCTCTCAAGACCCTGGGACACAAGGTGGTCAAGCACCCTGTCAGTGAAAGGGGCCTGTGGCTCAGACAGGCACCTATTCACCAGTGATGGCCTGATGGCAACCTGCTTCCCAGCTGTGACCATGGCCGGTTAACAAGCCTCCCTGAACCTCCGTTGTGGGAAGGCTGAGATGAGCCCAGAGAGGGCCTGGCATACCGCTATGCATAAAGCAAAAGTGGGCGCTGGACAAACACTAGCTGTCCGCCCCCTCTGCCCCTTGTGTGGCTCTGAATGTAGAACAACCTTCCTTTGGGCTGGGCTGGGAACCACATAAAGGCTGGGGGGGGGGGGTCGGAGATGGCAAATTACACACCCAAGGTCACAGGGTTGAACTTTACCCCTCATGGAGCTCCATTGGGGCTAGCACCCTTCCTCGCTTCTCCCAGTAATTGTTTTCCTCTCCTGGGCCTGGCCAGGTCCACCTTCTCCTGCCCATCAGCTCCATCTCCTGCTCTCCTCTGACTTCCTTTTATGTTCTCCTAAGGCTTCGGGGATGCCTTAGCGCATGTGATTGCAGGGTTAATGCACATGGCCTTGTGCTAAGTGCTCAGTTTCGGTGAGACCCCCAGAGGGTCAAATCCATTAGTTTGGTCCAAAGACCTTTGCCCTTGGAAAAGGAGATGGGACCTCAGGGAGTGGGAGACCAGGGAGAGAGGAATGAAAACAGCCACAGAACCTCAAAGCCCCCATGGAACTTTGGAACACTCCTATTCCTGGCCCTGCTGGCTACAGGTGGGGAAACAGAGGCCAAGGTCAAATATTGGGCAGCGCGTGGTGGCAGAAGCCCAGCATTTGTGGCTATATTGGGACTGAAGGGAGAGGCAGTGGGTGCTTCCCCACTCTGTGAACTCAGGTTGGAGGGGCTTATGTTTGTAGAGGGGTCGCCCCCCGCGGCTCTTGAGGGGAGGGGAGAGGAGGCTAAAAGCAAGATGAGGGAGGGATCTGCCCCAGCAATGTGTGGGACATCCAGAGAAAGGGCTGGTGGTGTGCTGCGGGGCCGCGCGTGGGGGCCGCGCGTGGGGCCCGCGCGTGGGGCCGGGCCGGCGGAGCGAGGTGAGTCACTGCACGCCCGCTCCCATTGTGCTGCCCAGCGGCGGCGGTGGCGGCGGCGGCGCGGAGCTGCGGAGCTGAGCGCGAGGAGGTGGAGCCGCAGGCTGCGGACTCAGGCGCCTGCGTTTACCAGGCCGTTTCGGCTTCCCTCCGCCGCGGGCGCCCCCCGGCTGCAGGGCCCTGTGCAGCGACAGGCTCCGGAGTGAGAGTCGGAGGGAGATGGGGCGCAGAGGCCGGCCCAGGCACCGCACGTACCGGAGCCCCAAGGTACCGCAGAGCAGGGTGGGGCCGGGCGCAGCGCAGCAGGCCAGGGCCGGGCCCCAGGGTGTCCCGGGTGTGGCCGGGCCTTGGTTGGGCGCTTGGGCAGGCGGGGGATTGGGCTCGGGAGAGGGGAGCAGACGGCCGTGGGAGGATCCAGACCCTACCTTCCTCCCCCAGGACTCCCCACTAGGTTCCAGCAGCGCCCCCTTCTTCTTGCCTGGGTCACGGGTCCCTCAGTGAGTGAGAGCCTCCCAAGCCGCCTCCCCGGCCATGGCCAACGGAGTGATCCCGCCGCCCGGGGGCGCCTCCCCCCTACCCCAGGTGACTGACGCGTGGGGATGGGGAATGAGAAGAGGGGGAGATCCCAAAGAGGATTGGGGTATCCTCTGGCTGACCCTGGGACCCCCAAGCTCCAAGATGGAGCTGGGCTAGGTGGTATGGAGAAAGAGGGGTCTTTCGGTATTTTTCAGATCTGTTGTCCCATCTTCCCAAGCCTGGGGAGCCTGGGGTGCTGACCCCAGCCTGGGGCTCTGGAAGAAGGGGTTGTGGAAGATGGAGCCTGCTGGTCTCCCCTGCCTCCATCCAGGGCTTAGAGTTGGGGTGGGTGTGGGGCGTTCATGGGTCAAGGGTCCTTAGGAGAGCTGTCTGAGCCTGCAGGTCCGGGTGCCCTTGGAGGAGCCCCCTCTGAGCCCAGACATGGAGGAGGAGGACGATGACTTGGGCAAGACCTTGGCTGTGAGCAGGTTTGGGGACCTCATCAGCAAGCCCCCAGCCTGGGACCCTGAGAAGCCCAGCCGCAGCTACAGCGAGCGGGACTTTGAGTGTGGGTAGCCTGGGGACCCCTAGTGTGGCCACCCTCACCACCATCACCTTCATTGCCACCATCACCGTGCTCACCACTGGCTTGGTCACCCAGTGCCATCTTGTGCTGGACGCTGTGCTGGACGTTGTGCTGGGCCACTATGCCATGTTAAGTCATCCTGCCTCACTCACCCATCACCTGTCCACCTGCCAGGGAAGCTGGGTCCCAGTTGCAGGGAAAATGTAGGGACATGGGCCTGAGGACTCGCTCAGTGACCTTCACGTGTCCCAAGGCTGCCATTCCCCTGGCCCGCCTCTCTCTGCCTCCTCATCGCTTTACCTGAGCTCCCTGACTTGACTTCTCCCTCCTTTGCTGCGTTGTGTCCTCCCATTCCCACCACCCCTCTTTCATGAACCCCCTTTGCATTATTCCCGTTCCCCCACTCTGCCAGGCCGTGTACACAGTGTTAGGGGGAGCCTGGCTCTGGAGGAAGGGGTAGGGTGCCCTCGTTTGAGACCTTGAGCTAGAATAAGGTGTGTGTCCCTAGGGTGGTGTGGGGTCCCCATCTGCTGTGGGGGCCCCAACTGACCCTCCTATACCCCCAGTTCACCGGCATACATCCCACCACACTCACCACCCGCTCTCCGTGCGCCTGCCTCCACCCCACAAGCTTCGGCGACTGCCCCCTGCCTCTGCCCGGCAAACCAGGAGGAAGAAGAAGGAGAAAACCTCTGCTGCCCCCTCCGAGGGGACCCCTCCTATCCAGGAGGAGGGGGGAGCGGGGGTGGAGGAGGAAGAGGAGGAGGAGGAGGAAGAGGAAGAGGCAGGGGAATCTGAGGCAGAGCCTGTGGAGCCCCCACCCTCAGGGTCCCCGCAGAAAGCAAAGGTAGATGTCTGGCCCTGAGGGCGGGCTGGCTGTTCGGTGAGTGCGAGTGGATGGGCTGCGGCAGGGGCCCAGGACGCGTCTGGTTTGTCCGCAGTTCTCCATTGGAAGTGATGAGGATGACAGTCCCAGCCTCTCTGGAAGGGCTGCCTTCACCAAGCCCCTGTCCTCAGGGGCTCCTCGCTCTGACAAGAGTCCCCAACACTCGGTCAGGTACTGGCCTCCAGCCCAGCTCAGAGGAGGTCCCAGGCTCCTGCCTGATCTCAGAGAATGTGTCCTCCTCTGACCCCAGAGAAGGGAAGAGGAGAGGAGAGGGGGCAGAGGAGGGGGGAGTGGGGACCTTTCCGTCCACATGATTGGCAAGGAGGAGTCAGAGGGCCAAGAGGGGAAGACTCTTCCAGGACAGAGGGTGTCGGAGTGAAGAGGAGGGTGGAGATGGAGAGGAAGGGGGTCTCGTGCGGTGGGGGCAGGAGGGTGGCAGTGAGCTTTCTCCTCTGCTCAGGAGAAAGGGGCCTGTGTCTAGTGCCAGGGGGCCACTCCAGGCCTTGCCCTGAGCTGGAGGCAAAGGAACTCCCTAACCTGGTCCATCTCCACTGTGGCTTCCTGTCAAGTCCAGGGCTGTCTGTTGCCTCCTCAGCTCCCCCAGTCCCCGGGCCCGGGCCTCCCGAGTTGCTGGGGAGAAGAGCCGGCCCTGGAGCCCATCAGCCAGCTATGACCTTCGGGAGCGGCTCTGCCCAGGCAGCGCCCTGGGCAGCCTGGGTGGCCCGGAGCAGCGGGTGCCCACTGACGAGGCGGAGGCCCAGATGTTGGGCTCTGCAGACCTGGATGACATGAAAAGTGAGTGACACCCTGTGGCAGCCCCCATGGCCCACTCCCGTGAGCACAGAGCCTGTGAGGGACCTTGGAGAGGCTCTGTGTTCTCCCCAACCCAGGGCTGAGCCACCCTCTGCAGTATCCCTGTCTGCTACAATGTGGCTGGTGATGGGGAGCTCACTACCTTTCAGCTCTGGTTTCCAGAGCTGAGATTTTCCTTCATGACACCTCTGCCCTTCTGTCCTGATTCTGTCCTCTGAGTCACCCCCGGAATAAGGGAGCCCCCCTTCCACCTGATGCTTGGAGATATCATTACATCTCCATCCTCTTCTTGGGGCAGACTCTTTTCAAACCAGCCCCCTGAGTGGGAGCCAATGTGCCAGGCCCTGCTTCTCCCTGTGTCGGGCCTGCCCCCTCCCTCCTGGCCCACCACCCTGGCCGGCCCTGGCTGTGATCTCGGCACATTCTTTCCATCTTATCAGGCCCTGGTTTCTGTGCCACCTGTCATCACCCGTGGGGCTCCGTGCCCAGGCCAGAGGCATTGCTGACCCCGCCTTCCTCCCCCCAGAACCAGTGTGTGGGCGGGGGTGGGAAGGAGGGCTTGAGCTCAATACGTCATGGAAAGTTGCCAGGGCCTGAGGACAGGGACAGGAACAATCCGATGGCGGCAGCAGTGGTGGTGGCAGGATGGGGGGGTCAGGGGAGGGTGTGTTTACAGATCCGGGGTGAGGGCTGACAGCAGCCGGGAGCCATCCTGGGGACGTGGGGAGTCCGGGTTGAGAGGCCCGCCATCCCCAGCTCTGGCTGGACAAAGGCCACTTCCGTCCAGGCTACCATCTCTTAGGAGAGCCGGGGCTCTGGGAGGGAGCAGGGGCTGGGGCCTCAGCCACTGTCCGGGAATGACGAGCCCAGTGGAGGAGGTCGCAACGCCCGATGGGGCCCTGAGCCCTGGGCCCCAGGATGCTGAGGGCCAGGGTCCTAGGAGGGCTCCAGCTCTCGGCCCTCGAGACTCACTGGCCTCAGAGGACTTAGAGATGTTTGTGCTGACCCTTGAACACTGTGACCTGTGGGAGTCTGCCAGGGACCCGCTGAGCCCCATGGCAGGGGGACCAGCTTGTGAGTAAATGGGCTGATGGCCTTCCCCCAGCTGCTGGCCTGGAAGGGGCAGGCAGGGAGGAGGGAGGGAGGAGCTGCCTGAATCTGCCTGTACCTGGGGGGGTTGGACACGGTGCTGAGAGTGGGCTCAGGGAATGTGCTGGGGGCTTGGGGCCTGGCCACTTGCTGTGGGTCATGACACTCCAGAATGAGGGGCAGTGGCTGTGGCAGGGGATGTGGGCTGAGCTGGGGTCTGCCTTTTTACTGTGGCTTGGCTAGTGGTCCCCTCTGTGACTTTGGGCTAGTCCTTCCTCCTCCCTGGGCCTCAGTTTCCTTATCTATGAAATAGCCACATTGGACAAGGTAGTCCGTTGGTGTAGCTCCTGGGTGACTGTGGACTGGCTGGGCAGAGCAGGGCACTGGAGGGGCTGGCCATGACCCGGAGACCCCGAGATAGGCCCCTGGGACTTCCAAGCCCACCTCCTCTGCAGGTCACCGGCTGGAGGACAACCCTGGCATGAGGCGGCACTTAGTGAAGAAGCCATCTCGAACACAGGGCGGGAGGGGCAGCCCCAGTGGCCTGGCCCCCATCCTGCGCAGGAAGAAGAAGAAGAAGCAGCTAGACCGGAGGCCTCATGAGGTGCAGGACCCGAGGGGGTGGGCCTGCAGGCTCCTCTCGCCTCTGCTCCCCAGAGCCTCCCTTTCCCTTCCTTTCCGCCTTGCCCGGTCTCCATGGCCCACCTGGCCCTCACCCTTGGCGCCCACCCCAGGTGTTTGTGGAGCTGAATGAGCTGATGCTGGACCGCAGCCAGGAGCCCCACTGGCGGGAGACGGCACGCTGGATCAAGTTTGAGGAGGACGTGGAGGAAGAGACGGAGCGCTGGGGGAAGCCCCACGTGGCCTCGCTCTCCTTCCGCAGCCTTCTGGAGCTCAGGAGGACCATCGCCCATGGTAGGGGCCCTGCAGGCCCGGCCCTGGGGCTGCGCACCCTCTTCCCAGACTGCAGAGCCTGTGCCAGGCTTCCCTGCTCCCCGGGGGCTACTCCCTGGAGTCCCGGGCCCAGACGAGGTCTGGCTGCCGCTTTGGGGACGTGGAATCCAGATGCCGGCACAGCAGTGAGCTCTGAGGGGCAGAACTGTGCCCTGGGACCTGGCCCTTGTACCCGGGGCACAGTAGGCGGCAGTCCATGTGATGAAACCAAAGATGCCTCCCTTCCCGGGGTGGAGAGGGGCTATGACCTCGTCCCATGCCTCACTTTTCACAACCTGGCTGGGCTGTGGTCACGTGGGATTGCGTATCTGCCTGGGTGCATGTTTGTCTGCCTGGGTGAGCACAGCAGCTGGGGGGGGGGGTGGTTTTCTCCTATCTGATGGGACCGTGTCCCCTCCTCTGACTGTGCCCCCAGGAGCTGCCCTCCTGGACCTGGAGCAGACCACTCTGCCAGGCATCGCACACCTCGTGGTGGAGACCATGATTGTGTCTGACCAGATCCGGCCGGAGGACAGGGCCAGCGTCCTGCGCACCCTCCTACTGAAGCACAGGTGCCAGGGTGGGGTGCCCAGGAGGGGGCCTCCTGGTTCAGCTGTCCCTCCAGGAGCACAGATGCTCCTGTGTGGCTTTCTAGCCTCTGCTTGAGTACCCCGAGTGATGGGGAGCTCATTCCTGACTCACCTTTGGACAGCATCAACCATTAGAAAGTTCTTTCTTCCATTGAGGCCAAGGGCTAGAGGCCCTGACCCTCCATTTCTCACTTCCTCTTGGCCTCAGTCCACCTCAGGCCTCTCCTCCTAACCTGCCTTTCCTCCTCTGCCCTTTCCCCAGCCACCCCAATGATGACAAGGACAGTGGCTTCTTTCCCCGAAACACGTCCAGCTCCAGCGTGAACTCGGTCCTGGGGAATCACCACCCCACTCCCAGTCACGGCCCTGATGGGGCAGTGCCTACCATGGCTGATAACCTGGGGGAGCCAGCCCCACTCTGGGCTCATGACCCTGATGCCAAGGAGGTCAGTTGCCTTTTTCTGACCTGGAGTGGGAGAGCGGGAGGGCTTCCAGTTTCCACGGAGGCCACCGGTGCTTCCTTGAGTGCATCAGGAAGGTGGGATGCCTGGCACTGTACTAGGCCTGTGGGGGGGTTTCTAGGGGATGTGCAAGGACCCCGACTCTGGAGAAACAGGAGGGTTAAATGGGAGGATGTAGCAGGCCCAGGGGAGCCATGTAAAGAAGATAAGTCTGAGGCAGTCGTGGGGGGCTCAGAGAAGGGGTTCCCTCCTGACGTAGGGCACATCACCAGCAGTCCCTCCCTTGACTGGGACGGGAGGGACCAGATCCAGGGGTGGGAGGGCAGAGTCCAGGGCTGGAGCAAGGGAAGGGAGGGCCTGCCACGGCCTCCGGTCTGGGTCCCAGCCCTATTCCAGTTCTGCGTCCTCAGAAGCCCCTCCACCTGTCTGGGGGAGACAGCCACCGGGGGAAAAGCCTGAAGCTGCTGGAGAAGATTCCCGAAGATGCTGAGGCTACTGTGGTGCTTGTGGGTAAGGACAGATGGGCGCTGGGGGCAGGGGCACGGAGGTCTCCACAGCCTCCACTGAGGTCTGCTTGTCTGGAGCTCTGGCCTGCAGGCCGCCTCTTCCTTCCCCACCCTGCGCCTCCCAACCTGCCTCGGCTCCAGTCCTTTCTTCCCCTGTCCTCTGTCTGCTTCCCTTCCATTTGTCAGCTCTCTGGGACAACTGCCAATCCTCATAGTGCCTTTGTGAGAATTAGAAAAAAGCACCCCTTCCTTACGACCCTTAACTTCCATCTGTTGATAATTGTGATAAACATACAAACGTATAAACAGGGAGGATAAGTCTCCTTTCAGATGGGGTTTCTTTATGCACCGTACACCCTGCCCCACTGTATGTACGTGGTGGCTAAGACTTGCCCTCCAGGGCCTGCCTGGGCCGCTCCCCTGCGCTCAGCACCCTGTGCCTGATCCTCCCCCAGGCTGTGTGCCTTTCTTGGAGCAGCCGGCAGCAGCCTTCGTGCGGCTGAATGAGGCTGTACTCCTGGAGTCCGTGCTCGAGGTCCCCGTGCCGGTTCGCTTCCTTTTCGTGATGCTGGGGCCCAGCCACACCAGCACTGACTACCACGAGCTTGGGCGCTCCATCGCCACCCTCATGTCTGACAAGGTTGGTCCTGCAGCCCTTGGGCAGGGGACCTAAGGCCTGTCCCCCCGAACCCCCCGCGTTCCCTGTCTCTCTCACTGTGCCCAGGGCACCCATGGATGCAAGGCTGCTGGAGGCCCTCCCGGGTGGAGGCTGTGCTTTGGAGTGGGGGGAGGCTGGGGCCGTGGGAGAGGGAGGTGAGAGCAGGGGAGATGCAGCCCGGACCCCCAGGTTTTGGGTGTGATGTGAGACTCGAACGGGCTGATGTGCGGGTCTTTGCTGTGGCTTCTCCTGGGCTTGGACAGGAGTGTGATGTTTGGAATACCGGGTCTGGCACAAATAACGCCCCTGGTTTATGACAACATCATAAGCATGTAATTCTGTAACATAACACTATCCCACTCAAGCACAGCATATGACATTTTAGGTGAAATGTTCCGGTTAAAACCCTAAATTATTGCACCCACATTATTACCCTACAACCGCGCTCAAGCAGGCGTTACTTCTGTTGGACCCTGTGCTCACCAACCAGCAGGACGTGGCTGCTCTCCATTCTGAGAGGTCCTGGAGGCCTCTGCGCTGCTGGGCTCAGCCCCGCCGCGGTTGTGTTGTGGAAAAGTCTGGAGGCTCCCAGGGGAATAGAGAGCAGGCACTCGGAGGGGCAGTGTTCAGGCTGTAGCTGCCAGCCCACAAGGAGGGCCCCTGAGTCAGAAGTTTGACCCTGGACTTGAGCTGTGCGTGTGGCTGAACGTCCTAACACCCCCTCCCTGAAGCCCCCTCTCCGGGGCTCCCTGGGTCGCCTCAGCCCCTGCTTTCCTGCCCCCAGCTGTTTCACGAGGCGGCCTACCAGGCAGACGACCGGCAGGACCTCCTGAGCGCCATCAGCGAGTTCCTGGACGGCAGCATCGTGATCCCTCCGTCGGAGGTGGAGGGCCGTGACCTGCTGCGCTCTGTGGCTGCCTTCCAGCGGGAGCTGCTGAGGAAGCGGCGGGAGCGTGAACAGACCAAGGTTGAGATGAGCGCCCAGGGAGGCTACGTGGCCCCTGGGAAAGGTTAGACCCTTTGGGTCCCAGGGACCCCCGCCCCCACTCCCCCTCCCCCGCAGCCCGGCTCTCTGACACAGCTTCTGAGGCCATGACTCCAGCTGCATCCTGGCTCCCAGAGTCCTGTGTCCGGTCCCGATCCCAGACCTCTGCCCCCGGGCCCCCGGGGAAGGATTGAGGGCCTCCAAGAGGGAGAAGGTGGTCTGTGTTCCAGCAGCCCCTTGTTCCCCAGAGCTGTCGGTGGAACTGGGGGGCTCTGAGGTGACCCCCGAAGACGACCCCCTGCGGCGGACTGGCGCAGTGTTCGGGGGGCTGGTCCGGGACGTGAAGCGCCGGTACCCGCACTATCCCAGTGACCTGCGGGACGCCCTGCACTCCCAGTGCGTGGCCGCCGTGCTCTTTATCTACTTCGCTGCCCTCAGCCCTGCCATCACCTTCGGGGGGCTGCTAGGTGAGGGGAGGGGCCGAGAGGTCAGGGGGCTCGGTGTCACCTGCAGGTTCCTGGGTCTGGGGTCCCAGAGACAGCTTTACGGGCTTATGGGTGCGAGGGGATAGTCTCCAGTGTGACTGCCCTGAGCTGCTGGGGCAGGGGAGTCCAGGGGTCACCTTTGGGGGCTATCGAGTGAGAAGAGGTGGAGGATCCCATGATCACCTCTGTGGGGGGGCAGGGGTGAGGGGTGCTGTGTATTGCTCTGGGGGACTGCCCCTTTCTTGGGTCCTTGGGTTAGGGGAGGCTAGATGAGGAAGAGAGGCTAGGTGAAGCCAGGCCAGGGCCATGCCGCTGACCCTTGCCCTCCCCAGGGGAGAAGACTGAAGGGCTGATGGGCGTGTCCGAGCTGATCGTGTCCACGGCTGTGCTGGGAGTGCTCTTCTCCCTGCTGGGGGCCCAGCCACTGCTTGTGGTTGGCTTCTCAGGGCCACTGCTGGTCTTTGAAGAGGCCTTCTTCAAGGTGACAGCCCTGCCCTGCTCCTCCCAGGGACCACCTGCCCCTCCCCATCTCTCCTTCCTCTCCCAGTCCAGGTACAGCAGGTCCCTGCTGTCTCCCCCTCCTCCCTGTTGGAGTTAACCTTCCCCCCTTCCCCGCATCCCATGGGGCCCTGATGTCCAGGGCAGACAGACTGCTGTGGGTGACCACCCCGCCCTCTTGGCTGCCAGTTCTGCCAATCCCAGGACCTGGAGTACCTCACCGGCCGGGTGTGGGTTGGCCTCTGGCTGGTGGTCTTCGTCATTGCTCTGGTGGCCGCTGAGGGCAGCTTCCTGGTCCGCTACATCTCGCCCTTCACCCAGGAGATCTTCGCCTTCCTCATCTCTCTCATTTTCATCTACGAGACCTTCCATAAGCTCTACAAGGTGGAGGTCCCGAGAGGTCTTGGGGGCAGGGCAGGTGTAGATGCAGGTGGGCAGCACCCTGGGGAGAAGAGCATGGGAGGGGGCGGCATGGAGCCTTGGAGGAGGAGGAGGCAAAGAGGGGGGCTCTGTTGGGTGTGGGGGGAGGGGGGCGGGGACAACCTGGGTTAGGTCTGAGTTGAAGGAGGAGTCAGACCCACGGGCGTTGGTCAGAACTCCAGGATTCAGCCGCTTAAGTACGTGAAGGCGTGGTCACTGTCAGCACTGTGGGGCTGGGTGTCCTCGGCCCCCTTTTGTTGAGGTGTGTATGTGTGGAGCTGGATGTCCTGTGCTACTGTTGCCTGGCCAGTTGGCGAGGGGCCAGCCTTCTCTCTTGCAGGTGTACTGATGGTGATGAAATCAGGGTCACCTGCCCAGGTGAGCACTAAGACACCCTTGTAACCTGCACAGGTGTTCATGGAGCACCCACTGCTGCCATTCTACCCCCCTGAGGGGACGTTGGAGGCTAGGACGGACCTGAATGGGAGTGCTCTGCCGCCCACCCAGGGGCCCCCAGGCCCGAGGAACCAGCCCAACACGGCTCTGCTGTCGCTCATCCTCATGCTCGGGACCTTCCTCATTGCCTTCTTCCTACGCAAGTTCAGGAACAGCCGCTTCCTGGGAGGCAAGGTATGTGGTTGGCAGGAGTGTGGGTCTTCCTTAGTTCCTACTGTCGCTGCCAGACTCCGCTCCAGAGAAGGGCTGCCCCTTCTCCTGGTCAGCGCACGGACCTAAAATCAGTCTGGGTAGCCCCACCCCCATCAGAAGCCTTGAGAGGTTTAATCAGAAGAGGAATGCCCGCCCGCCTGGGCTGGCTGGCACCCATGGGGTGTAAAGGGACAGGTTGGGGCACTTCCTGAACCAGCTCAGACCCAAGAGAACTAGGGGGTAATAAGCCGCCATTGGTCTCCTGACCCTCACCCCCACCTCTGCTCCCTTCTCCTAAGGCCCGCCGCATCATTGGGGACTTCGGCATCCCCATCTCCATCCTGGTGATGGTCCTGGTGGATTATTCCATCACAGATACCTACACGCAGGTGAGTAAGCCCCAGACCCCTCTGCCGGCTGGTTCTCGCCCCAGGGCCTTGAGAGGCAGGCTATGACATGTCCCCATTGCCCCGGCAGCCAAGATCAGGGCTGGAGCCCAGCTTTCCTAGTGCAGTGGCAGTGACCTGCTGGGGCCACACTGGGATAGATGGGCTGGGCGTTTCAGAAGCAAGCATGTGGTCCCACTAAGGAGGCCACCCAGGGGGTCTGAGGCCATGTGTGACCCTTAGGCAAGAGTCCCGGAGGAGCAGGTATGGGGCTGGGGGCAGAATGACAGGTGACCCCACAGCAGGTTTGCCAGCAGTTTTGGGGACCTGGGAGAACGTAAGCCAAGTCTCTACCCTATACCGAACCCTTGGAGGACAGCAGCATTGGAGGATGCAAAACTAATTTCCCCTAAACCTGTTCACATCCCAATTCCCTGGACCCTGGTGCTGGGACACACTTGGTGGGAGCAGCTGCTGCATGGGATCTAGCATGGGGGGTCAGGGTCCTTGAACCCTGTCTCCCTTCTGGCTGTGCAGAAGTTGACAGTGCCCACAGGGCTCTCGGTGACCTCCCCCGATAAGCGCACATGGTTCATCCCGCCTCTGGGCAGTGCCCGACCTTTCCCACCCTGGATGATGGTGGCAGCTGCTGTCCCTGCCCTCCTGGTCCTCATCCTGATCTTCATGGAGACCCAGATCACTGCGTGAGAGGCTGGGGGGCCCTGGGCGATGAGTGGAGAGTGGCGGGGTTGGCAGCAAGGGGGCCAGTCTCCCTGGGGTGCTTGGACATTTGTCAAGTGCAGGGTGGCACTTGACAGTCCTCAGAACACTTGGGAGGTATGTTCTCTCACTCAGTGATGCTCACATTCTGTCATTTTGGTTAAACCACAATAATGTAGTGAGATCTGTCATCTGGCTGTTGTGGAGTTTCAAACATCCACAGTGTAGGAATTGGGCTCAAATTTGCTTACATGTGAGAACTTTAATTTGGGAACTTGAAAGAGGAAGCTGTCAGGTCCCGGGAAGAGCTCTTCTCTGCCTGTGCTCCCCCCTCTCCCCGTCCTTGCTGTGTAAGCCAGGCAGGCTACGGGGCCAACTCACCCCCACATCATCCTGTCCCTGTAGGCTCATTGTCAGCCAGAAGGCGCGGAGGCTGCTCAAAGGCTCCGGCTTCCACCTAGACCTGCTTCTGATCGGCTCCCTGGGGGGACTCTGCGGGCTCTTTGGGTTGCCCTGGCTCACAGCCGCCACCGTCCGCTCGGTCACCCATGTCAATGCCTTGACCGTTATGCGCACTGCCATTGCGCCGGGAGACAAGCCCCAGATCCAGGAGGTGCGGGAGCAGCGGGTCACCGGCGTGCTCATCTCCAGCCTCGTGGGTGAGAGCGTCCACCTTGCAGGGCCCTGGCCCCTACCCCACAGACTTGCCTTCTTGGACCCCAAGGCCTAAAGTCAACTTTCTATTCCAGGCTTGGCCCAAGTCCCTTCTGAATCTCCACGTGTGGCTTGTCTGGCCCCTGCCCTGCCCGCCAGCCCTGCTTCTTGACCCTCCATGAGCTCCCTTTTCCCAAGTCCTTCCCTGGTTTTCTGTCCTGCTGCATCTTATCTTGTCAATGGTGATGAGGCCCAGCTCATCAGTTAGATGGTCCACGTCCCCTCCCCGCTAGGCCTGTCTGTCCACACAGGACTGTCCAAGGGGTCAGGTAGGTCTGTGTCATCTCCTGCAGGCCTGTCCATCGTCATGGGGGCTGTGCTGCGCCAGATCCCATTAGCTGTGCTCTTTGGGATTTTCCTGTACATGGGAGTCACGTCACTGTCCGGTATCCAGCTGTCCCAGCGTCTGTTGCTCATCCTCATGCCAGCAAAACACCATCCTGAGGAGCCCTATGTGACCAAGGTATGTCCAGGAAGCGTGGAGGTGGGGAGGTGGGTGATGGGGAGAGGGTCCGAGGCGTCCCCGGGCCAGACACGGGCAGGATGATGGTGAAGACGAGCTGGGACTTGTGGAGCCAAGTCCCCAGAGATGTGAGTGGGAGTGTGGTGAGACCTGATGCCTGTTCCCAGGTGAAGACGTGGCGGATGCACCTGTTCACCTGCATCCAGCTGGGATGCATCGCGCTGCTCTGGGTGGTCAAGTCCACAGCGGCCTCGCTCGCCTTTCCCTTCCTGTTGCTGCTCACGGTGCCTCTGAGGCGTTGCCTTCTGCCCCGGCTTTTCCAGGACAGAGAGCTGCAGGCGGTACGGGGTTGAGCTAGGGGCAGTGTCAGGGTGGTTGTTGGGGCCTGGAATCAGGGAGACCTGGGTTCCAGTCTCTCCTGCGCCGCCTGCTGGTTGTCTGGCTGTCCACACATTACCCCACCTTCTGAAATCTTTCTTGCATCTATGTAATGGGACTAATGGGGTTGCTGTAAGACTCAGACACTGATCCGGGTAAAGCGCTGAGTGTGATTGATGGGTTTGGTGTGAGTAAGCGAAGGCTGCTGCAGACATCTGTGCAGGCTGTGCGTTGAACAGAAGCACGAAGCTGAGGGACGAGTGTGGTGGGGTGGTGCTGAAATCCATCTGAGCCCTATTTTTGTCATCTAGAGGAAGGGACGTCTTTTTTGCAAAGCACCCACCCAAACGTGGTGTGCAGAGGTATATCGTAAGAGCTAGGAGTGGCCTCAAGAAAGTACTTCACGCGTGGTATCATCAGTCATGTTATTAGGAGCTGCTCCTGCAGGCGGTGGGGAGTATGAAGTTTTGGCCCAAGGGAAGTGCTTCGATCTGGGGTTGCAGTGCCTTCAGACAGTGAGGCCTGGGAAGGTCTGGGAGCCCTGAGGGCTGCTGGGGAGCTGTGGGACTGAATCAGCGTCCCTCTTCTGCTGACCTTCTGCTCCTCCTGCAGCTGGACTCGGAAGACGCCGAACCAAACTTCGACGAGGATGGGCAGGATGAGTACAACGAGCTGCACATGCCTGTGTGATGTCTGACACGGTGCCCCTCAGAGGCCCTGGCACCTTAGTGACTGATGCCTGGGCCCCATCAGAGCCCAGCTCCAGGGCCAGCGGGCCCCTCACGACCCAAAGACGTGCCTGGGACCATGATGATGCCGTGGCCGGAGGAGCCCTTGGACTCTGTCCGAGGCTCTGACCCTGTCTCATCCAGTCCTTTCTCAGACCAGACCGGCACAGGCTTTGAGCTCATTATAACCACACCCCTTGTCTTGTGTCTGCCTCACTTTCTTGGTTCCTTGTCTGGTTTCTTAGGTTGTATTTATCTATCTGGAATTGGACGAATTCTATTTTCAGGGTCATCAAAACCAGAGAAGAGGGTTGAGGCAAGGACAGAATTTGTGGGGGAAAGGGAGAATCAAGACCACAGAAGGTCAGAGCTAGGCCTTATCACCCCGTTGAGCCCCTCAAGTGCAGCAGAGGAGCCGTGGCTCAAGGCCTGGCTCAAGGTCACATGCCTTTAATCCAGCCCTTGTTTGGAAGGGTGAGTGGGGGAGGGGAGAAGGAGGTGGTTGCTCACTTTGGCCACCAGGGAAATCCGCGCTTGCCCAGTGGCTGTGGAGCTACAGAGGGAAATGTAAAACCTTTATCTTTTCTTCCTAATTCCCGACATTCAGACAAGCAGGGATGGTAGCCCAATCCCTTAGATGCCAGGGTGGTGCTGGATTTGGGATCCCTGGACCGTTTTGGATTCTCCGGGTTTAAAAGAGAGGCAGTTCTGGGATTCCTGAGGCCACTCCTTGTGCAACAGTCGGTTACGCTAGAAATAACCTGGGGCCCTTGAGGGTGTGAACTCAGAGCCCTTTGCGTCACAGTTGCTTGGCAACCAGCGGCATGGTGGAGGCGCTTGTCTCTGCGTTGCCATCTGGTGGCCGCTCTCTCACACTGCAGACTGCCCCATCGGGCAGGAGTTGCCCTGTTATCTGGTGGACCCGCTGTGGTCCAAGATCCAGTCAAGCACCTTCGGTTCCTCCTTGGGAGGCGAGGGGAGGCAGGGACATTCCGTGGGGTTCCCCAGCCGGAGACTGGGATCCCCATTAGCCTGTTCCGCTGGAGCCGGCCCTGCTTCTTCCTTATCCTCTTCCCAGCTTCCTTCCAGGTGTTCAGGCCAACAGCTGGAGTTCTGAAGCTGGTCAGGAGAGAAGGGACAGACTGCTGTGAGGCTGTTTGTTGTCTTCCTAAGGAAATGCTGTGCCCTTCCAGCTGTCTGGGATTGTCACTCAGGTTGAAGCATTTCATTCCAGCGGCCCTGGCTCCCCTGGTCCCTGGCCCTGTGATAGCTGTAATAGCATCTGGCCTCTGATAGACTCCCCTTGCCTGAGGGCCTGAGGACAAAAATCCCTTTTCAACGAGATTGGCCAAGGCCAGGTGGAATTTCAGAGGAACTTTGCTAAGGGGCAAAGCAAAGGCAAACACAAAAGCCTGGAACACAGATGTGTACAGAGCAGGATCCAAGCACCAATGGCAGGGGCCATGCCCACAGGCATGGCTGAGGGGCTTTGCATGCAGGGCTCCATTCCTTTCTCCAGCCCTACCTTAGGTTTCCTGGTTCCCCTATGGGCCTCAGTGGGCCCCTGGCTCCCCTATTTGCTCTGGGAGATGCCAAGAGCCCCACAGGAAGGAACCACTTCTTCCTGCGACTCTGAGACAAAGAGACTTGAACCAGGAAGCCTTGGCTTTTTATTGGACACAGGTTGTGTCAGTCATCTCTGCTTGGCAAATAGCTGAAAACTGGGGACGTTCCTCAACAAGAAAATAAGAAATAAGGTGGAGGCTTTTGAAAGAGAATGAGCCTCCGTCAGGATGGCCTCTATTATAACTAGGCCCTGAGACCTCAGAACCATAGGCGAAAAATTTTCAGTGAAGGGTACAACCAGGCATAACCTGTGTCTGGTGAACATCTCCCCAGTATGAAGTACATGGATAAGGCCTGAGAGTCTGGAGCCTTGAAGTTCACCGCCATTCCCACTTGCCTGGACCCCCCAACCCCAAAGGGAAGAAGCTGCAGCATAGTTACATACCTGAGGCCAGATTTGGCAGAAACATCCTGTGCTGCTTGGGGGGCCTGCTTGGGGGGTTGCCTCCTCCCCCAGGGTGGGGGCCTGGGGAGGCCCTCAGAGCACTCAGGAGGCTGCAGCAACCCAAAAGCTTACCAGGGATGGGTGCCTTGAAGTAGGGGGGAGGAGAGTGTCAGTGGGGGCCAGGTTGGGCATCTAAGGGAGAAAGACAAGGGGCAATGGGACTGTGGCCAACCCACAGACGGGTGACCAGCTGGCCTGGCCTGGGGTCTGAGCACTCAGAGGTCATTTTATTTGGGGATATTAGGAGTTTGTCCTGGAGTCATTGGAGACCCTGTACTTCCTCTGACTTTCTCTTGGCTCACCTTCCAACCTTATCCTCCTGGGGGGCTGGTAATTTTCTTCCAGGTGTAGAGGGGAATCAACAGAGAGAAACCTCATCTGGTCCTGGTGTACTAGGCAGTGGGGTAGAGGCCATGGGGATTTTGAATGTCAGGCCCCACGGCAGTCTCCTTTAGACTGGAAGCAACTTGAGAAGCGGGCATGTGCAAGGTGGCACAGCACCCTTCCAGTGAGGAGGATAGCAGGTCCATTGCCATCTTACCCCTCCCCTTGCGGCTTTCTGAGTGGGGCCAAGGCTACATCTTGGGCTGCAGCCTGAAGCTTTCATTATCCTTGGACAAGTTCAAGCTCATTCCAGGCCCCAAGAGATACTAATTCTTTCTTCTACTTTGAGCGAAGAGGGCGGCTGGCATTTCCTTGTTCCACGCTGAGGATTTAGCTCACTTGAGACGTCCGATGCCCTCATGAAAGCTTCCGGTGGTCAAGCTCACAGACCATCTGCCTGGATTGGCCTGGGTCCCTCCGTTAGGGCACAGACCTTGGCAACGATGTGTCCTGTTGGGACATCGCCTGTGTGACATCGCTTCTTGTGTTGTATCAGGTGACTCCAATAATGATCGTGCCTGTTGACACATAGAGCTCTCAAAGGGAATTCGGAGCAGTAGCAGGAGGGCAACGGAGCTCCGGGGCACTTGCACCAAGCGCTGCCCTTGCAGGTGGTGCTGAAGCCGTTCTGAAAACGGCAATAAGACAAGTCCTGGGCGAACACCGAACAGGGAGTTGAATCCAGTGTGGCAAGTAGGAAGCCCAGCGGGAGGTGCCTGGTTCCCAGATCAGTTATACGACTGAGAGAGAAGCTGATGGCTTGTGTGACTCCGCCCTGCACAGAGCGAAGACGCTAATGCGGTATTGGTAGGGTTTCTCTTCCAGAAGGAAGATTTAATCTTTGAGACCTCTGATGGGATGATTTTTAATTTAGCAGGAAATATTTCTTTTTGTTGAACAACTTCTTCATCAAGTGCTGACTAAACATGCCGCCATTGGGATGTTCTCTGGGTGGTGGGTGAGGCCCACTTGGAGCTAGGTGCCTTGAAGGAGGAGCAGGGAGCTCCGATGACAGGCCTGCCAGGATCTTAGGAGGTGAAAGACAAGAGGGGGTGGGCGGATTTGAACAGAGGCTGGGAGCTGCTGGGATGAAAGGGTTGGAGTCGGGGCGAGAGGGCGCTGAGGAGCACGCAAGACATTCTTGGGTTTGAGGATCCCTCAGCAAGCTTGCTCGGGCGCCTCTGGTACCACACCCCCATGACTTGTACGTGTTCGTCTCCCTTTTAGGCCATAGGATGGGCAGAGACCCAGCCTGAGCCTTTTTTTGTATCCGTAACCCAAAACACCAGTGCCTGGTCATGGTAGTGCACGGAGGGCATAGGGGTGAGCAGGTGGTAGACAGGGAAGGGCCTATCAATAGGTCAAGGATGCCGCCCCATTTAGGATCCAGCAAAAGCCAAGGGTGACGCCAGTAGAACTTTTACAGAATTCTGGGAATATTTTGACGATCATGTTTGGTAGTTTCCATTACAACTGCCCCCTTCCCTGTGTCTGTTAGTAAGAATACTCTCAAACCCAAACGGGCACTGTGTGTTTCTTTCTGGGCCAGCTGGCGCGAGCGATGTTGGCCATCCTGCATACTGGGCTGCTGGGCAGACAGAGGCAGGTGGGAAAGACAAAGTGCCATCGAGGTCTCAGGAGTGTAGGAGGCGAGATGGGGATAGATGGGGAGCCTGAGAGAGGGCACCGGGACTCGAGCCAGCAGGAAGCATCGTGCTCCTTCGTAGCTGTCCACCCCTGTTCCCCTACTGGTTCTTCCCAGTGCTGATGATGGAAGGACCAGAGCAGCTTCTTAATCCTGGCTTTCGGAGGGCCTGGTGTGTGCAGGGCTTTTTTGGTAAGAACTTTTCCCAAAGACAGGACTCCTGAGGATGCCCTTCATCCCCATTTTTTCTCCTCCAGCCTCTGATTTCTGGGACCCAGTCCTGCTCCCCCCATTCCCACTATAGCTGAAAGTTATTTATTACTATCACTTCTCCTTAGTATGGAAATACAAATACATGGTACATATATTTATTTTAGAAAGGACAGGAGTTAGGCATGTTTCTATTCTGTTTACCAAGCAACCAAAGGGCTGTGCACAGCATACTCTGATGTTTGGACTGGTTGGTTGAGGCTGTGACCGGTGAGCTTCTTTCTGGCTCTGCTGATTGGAACCTCATTGAGGGCTTTATGGTTGAGTGGTCAGAACCCAGCCTGGGAATTGGAGTCCTGGGTTCTAGCACTAACTGGTGACCTTGGCTATGACTCCTCATCCCCTGGGAGATTAGGGGTTTGGCTCCAGTACCTTTTACCTGGACCTTGTCTTTCCAACAGACCTGACACTGCAGTGCCTGTCCCTGAAAGGGTGGAAAGTAGGAAGTTATGGTACCAAACACTCTCTGGGGGAAGTTACTAGGCTTTAGAACTTTTTCCTTAGCCTCCCAGGTGGAAGGGTGCATCGACTTTGGGGGAGGCTACTTTTTCTTTCGCAGAAGTGGGAACTCAGGGACCACAGGGGGTGAAGTAGGGTGAGGGGGTGGAGCTGAGCAATGACCTTGGAGAATGACTTTGGGAGGCTTGATTGAATAATCAGACAAAGCTCTGAGAGGTGACCAGAATTCAATTAGATAAAAGTTTAATGTTCATGAGAACTGTGCAGCCCCAAGAAATAAGAAGTATATAAAAGAATGCAAGATTCCTTAGAATTAGATGGAAAATATGTAATTATACAGCTTAAGGGTCAAGTAAATGCAAAATCATGGCTGGGGCCTGGGTAGGAGTTATGGACTGAACTCTGATTTGAAAACTAGTAATCAATCTCCTTGGCCACCCCCACCTTTAAGTTAGGGTGTTGGAGAAAGAGATAGAGACTGATTGGTCCACAGAGTCACAAATGAGGATCTAGTTGACCCCCTATGAAATTTCTCACTGATTAGCAGCCTCAGTTAGAAAGAAGAAAATTATCTTCCTTATGGGTAGACATTTTAGTGGCCCAGGGAAAATTTAAAGTTGGGCATATGGATGTTTCAGGGAATCCTAACTGTAGCTTTTTTCAATTACCAATGTTTTACTGTGAACCGACAGCCCCCAACTTGCCATAGTTCAACTTCAAGTTTCTTGACTTTACAATGGTGCAAAAGTGATATGCATTCAGTTGAAACCATACTTTGGATTTTGATCTTTTCCTGGGCTAGCGGGTGAGCAGTGTGATCCTCTCGTGATGCTGGGCGGTGGCAGGGAACTGAAGCTCCCAATCAGGCAGGCAGTCACAAGGGCAAACAACTGGGAGTCTACAGTGTAGCATCAAATGCACTTTGACTTGCAATATTTTCAACTTAGAATGGGTTTATAGGGATTTAACTCCATGGTAAGTGGAGGGGCATCTGCATTTTCAAGTTAAAAGAATCTGTGCATATACTATTGTCTTAGCCTGTTCAGGCTGCTGTGACAACAAAATACCGTAGACTGGGTGCCTTAGAAACAACAGAAGTTTGTTTCTCAAAGGTCCTGAAGCTGGGAAGTCCAGGATCACAGTGCTGCAGCTTTGGTGTCTGGTGAAGACCCGCTTCCTTGTTCATAGACAGCCGTCTGCTACTCACTGTGTCTTCATGGTGAGAGGGACAAGGGAGCTCTCTGGGGCCTCTTTTGTCAGGGCACTAATCATACTCATGGGGGTTCCACCCTCATGACCTAATTACCTTCCAAAGGCTCCAGCTCTTAAATACCATCACATTGGGGGTTAGGGTTTCAACATATGAGTCTTTGTGTATGTGTGTGTTGGGAGGGAGACAAGTATTTAGTACATGCCAAGGATGCATTATATATACATGCAATTTTAAAGAGAATTTGGCTATTAAAATAATAGACCACTCTTAACACCATACTTTTATGTTTGTACTTGAATAATTGATTGAGATTTATGATTTTTAAGTTGAAATCTTTCTAAGTTTGCACACAGATTGGAAATTTAAGAGAATTTAAGCTTCGCTATTTTTTTCTGTGTGGTTAATTTTTTAAATCTATAAGAGTCACTTTACAACTTGGGAAAGTTTTTTAGTTAGATGAAGTACTTCCAAAGGAATTGAATATATTAAATTTATAAATGCTGCTTAAAATGTTGAAAAGGTTTAATTAACTAAGTGTTTAAATGAGACTGAACATTAATCAAAATCCTTCTCAAAGTGATTGTTAATATTTTCTAGGGTTATACATAGGATAATAAGACTCCTAGGCTGATTTTAAGAGCTTAAGGAAGAGCCATGAATTTCTGAAACTCTACATTTAATAAATACTAATTTTCAAGACCCAAGTAAATATATGAGTGGTCTTTTCTGCACACAGAAGCCACCCTTGAGGACATAAAAACTTTTCCTCCAATCAGTGGGTGGGTCTTCAGTGGTGCAGGAGGGAGGAGGGTGAGTAGGAAACTGAGAGGGGAAAATAAGATTTCAGTGCCGTTGGGATTGTCTCGTTCCTGGTGTCAGGCTAGTAGTGTATTCTGCCCAATGAGAAATTGCTCATCTCATGGGGAGAGACTATAATTAAGCCTATACTCACAGGGTTGGGGGTGGGGTGGTTCAGAATAGCTGATTAGGGCATTTGGCAGCTGAGACAGCAGGTTGAGTTGTGATGGTTTTGGGCTTCCAGCAGCCCCTCTTAGCAAGCCCTTCTAGTTGGAATTCCACTGTTCTGTTTTCTATAAGTTATTCCTCAAATCATTTCACCCGGGCAAAAATAAGGATGTTCTGTGGTACAGCCTGAATTTTTTTGTCTCCCAGAGGGATCTGAGAGTCAGACTTCTTACTTGCATCCAACAGAAGGCAGCTCTGGCCAATTTAAGCAGAGACAGCTGTTGAAGAGCCACTCACAGAACCAATGGGAAAATCCAGTGCAGAAGTGATATTGGTCAGAACCACAGTCAAAGTCATGGCATAGAAAACGTTTGGAGAGAATGCTGCTCTCACCATGGAGCATGAGATGACACAGTTCGACGATCCCTTGGTGGTGGGTGCTAGCATGAGTACTGCTGCTATGCTGCCCCTGAAATGGCCACTAGAAAGATTCTCCACTATCCTGCTTCTCAGCATTGCTAGCACCTGGTCCAGATCTCAGATGCATGGGTCTGATTGAGTAACTCATGCACCTGTGCCCAAGGTGCAGGGAAGGCTGGGAGAGTACGTGGTATTTAAGCTTCTGTGATGGGAGCTGGGCTTTGACTCATGTGAGACTCAGCAGTGGTGTATTGGAGCCAGCTTACGAGAGCCTGTCGTTAAAATTTCAGAGACTTAAGCCAACCATTACTGAACTGTAACTTATAGTAGGTGTACTCTCCCCTATACCTTCTACAAAGTACAACCAAAAACCCTGGACATTATATAAGAGAGAAACACAAGAAGTCTCTGAAAGGAGGAGAGAAAGCAGACCATCTAGGGACATTGGGACCTGAGGAACAATGCTTCGGTAGGTTCCTTGAGACTTCTTTCTTTTTTAAAATAATTTCTTATTTTTAATTACAGTTGACATACAGTATTACATTTATTTCAGGTGTACAACCCAATGATCAGACATTTATGTAACTTACGTATAAAGTGATCACTCTGATAAATCTGGTACCCATTTGACGCCAACCATAGTATTATTGACTATATTCCTTATGTTGTACTTTACGTCCCTGCGATTATTCTGTAACTACTAATTTGTACTTCTTAATCCCTTCACCTTTTCTGCTCCCCCTTTCCATCTGGCAACCATCAAAATGTTCTCATATCTATGAGTCTGTTTCTCTTTTACTTATACATTTATATTTTGTTTTTTAGATTCCACATATAAGTGAAATCATATAGCATTTGTCTTTCTCTGACTTATTTCACTCAGCACAACACCCTCTAGGTCCACCCATGTTGTTACAGATGGTAAGATTTCATTCTTTTTTTTTAATGGCTGAGACATGTTCCATTGTATATATGCACCATTTCTTCTGTACCCATTCATCTATTGATGGACACTTAAGTTGCTTCCACATCTTGGCTTCCACATTGTAAACAATGCTGCAATGGACATATGGATACATATGTCTTTTCAAATTAATGTTTTGGGTTTCTTCAGATAAATACCCAAAAGTGGAATTGCTGGGTCCATATTTGTCTGTTGTTATATAGCCTTTGTTTTAAAGTCTATTTTGTCTAATATAAGTATTGTTACCCTAGCTTTTATTTTCCCATTTCCATTTTCCTGAAATATCTTTTTCCATTCCTGTACTTTCAGTTAGCGTATTTTGATCTGAAGTGAGTCTTGTGCAAACAGCATATATGTTTGCTTTCTTATGCATTCAGCCACCCTATGTCTTTTTTAATTGGAACATTTAATCCATTTGCATCTAGGGTAATTGTTGATAGATACATATTTATTGCCATTTTGTTAGTCATATTTTGATTTTTTTCCTTCTTCTTTTTAAAGAAGATTCTTTGATACTTTTTGTAATACTGGTTTGGTGTTAATGAACTCCTTTAGCTTTTTCTTGTCTGGGAAGCTCTTTCTCCTTCAATTCTAAATGATGGCTTTGCTGGGTAGAGTAATCTTTGTTGTAGGTTCTTGTTTTTCATCACTTTGAATATTTCTTGTCAATCCCTACTGGTCTGCAAAGTTTTTGTTGAGAAATCAACTGACAGTCTTATGAGAGCTCCATTGTAGGTAACTAATTGCTTTTCTTTTGCTGCTTTTAAGATTCTCTGTTTGTCTTTAACCTTTGCCATTTTAATTATGATGTTTCTTGGTGTGGGCTTCTTTGGGTTCATCTTGTGAGGGACTCTCTGTGCTTCTGGGCTTGCATGTCTTTTTTTCTACACCAGGTTAGTGAAATTTACAGTCATTATTTCTTCAAATAGGTTCTTAATCCTTTGCTCTCTCTCTCCTCCTTCTGGTACTCCAGTGATAAGAATGTTGTTACACTTGATGTCCCAGAGGTCCCTTAAACTATCCTCATTTAAAATTGTTTTTCTCTTCTTGATGCTCTGCTTGGGTGTTTTCTGCTACCTTTTATTACAAAATGCCAATTTGACCCTCTGCTTCATCTAATCTGCTATTGATTCCTTCTAGTGTGGTGTTCATTTCAGTTCTTGTATTATTTATTTCTGACTGGCTATTTTTTGTGGTTTCTATGACATTTTTTACACTGTTGAAGTTCTCACTAAGTTCCTTTAGTATCCTTATAACCATTGTTCTGAACTCTATCTGGAAATGGCTTGGGTAGGCCCTTGAGTTGGGTGGGACAGGGTCTCAGGGAATCACCAGGGCAGGGTAAGCAGGGTTAGCCAGGTTGATGGAGACTCTGATGTGGTACCTGCCTATGCCTGCAGGTGGGGGCTCAGTGAAGGAACAATGGCTTCTTCCAGCATTTCTCTGAGAGAAAGCTGCCCCTCCAGCCCTTGTGCCAAAGCCAGACAATTCAGTGGCTAAGTCTAAGTTAGACTGCTAACCTTGAGAGACTGTGACGAGGTACCTCAGCATCGGTGCTGGAGTGGTGTCACAGGAGGCCAGGCAGGAGGCCTGGACTCCCACATTCATGTAGCAGTGATGAGGCAGCCCTCCCCCTCCCTCCTGCATGATCTCAGAGGAGGCCTAGTGCGAAGTTAAAACTTTCACCGTGGCCCAGCCATCGGAGACAGAGAGGAATATTATGTAATGTTAAAAGAGTCAATTCACCAAGAAGACTTAGGGATCCTAAATGTGTACATACCAAACAACAGAGCAGTGAAACAGGCCAAACAAAGACTGAACTGAAAGGAGAAACACACAAATCACAATTACAGCCGGAGACATCAACATCCCTCTCTCCACAACTGATAGCACAATTGATAGAAAATCAGCAAGGATATAGAAGAACTCAACATCATCATTAACCAATAGGATCAAATTGCCATTTATATAAGAGTAACTTAATGTCAGAATGCACATTCTTTTCAAGTGCTTATGGAATATGTACCAAGATAGATCATGGTCTGGGCAATAAATTGAAATTTTTTAAAATTAAATTTATACAGTTTGTTTTCTGACCACAGTGGAATCAAGCAGGAATATCAATATCAGGAAAACTTCCAAACATTTGGAAACTAAATAACATACTTTTATATAATCCACAAATCAAAAAGGTAGTCTTAAGGGAAATAAACAAAATTATTAAATTGAATAAAATTAAAATACAGTATCAAAATTTGAGGGACATGGTTAAAACAGTGCACAGAGGGAAATGGATAGCACTACAGGCATACACTAGAAAAGAGGGAACATCTCAAATCAATAAGTTTAGCTCCTACCCCAAGCATCTAGAACTAAGCTGGGCAAACTCAACCCAAAGCAAGTGGAAGGAAGGAAATAATAAAGATAAGAGCAGAAATCAGTAACTGAAAATGGACAAAGCGTATGGCAAAACAATGAAACAAAGAGCTAGGTCTTTGAAAAAGTCAACACAATTGACAAACTCCTAGCAAGACTGACGAAGAAAGAAGAGAGAGAAGACACACATTACCACCATTAGGAATAAAGTGGGATATCACTGCCTACCCCGCAGACACCAAAAGACTAATCAGGGACTACTATGAGCGAGTCTGTGCGTATAAACTTGCTGACTTAGATGAAGTGGATCATTTCTCAAAAATCACAAACTACCCCAACTCAATAAAAAAAAGATATTTTGAATAGCCCTATAACAATTAAGAAAATAGAATTCTTAATTTTAAAATTTTCATAAAAGAAATCTCCAGATCCAGATAGTTTTACTGGAAAATTCTGATAAATATTTTAAAAATTTATACTATTTTTATACAATCTCTTCCAGAAAACAGAAGAGGATAAAGCATTTTAAAATTACTCTTATGAAGCTAGTATTACCCTGATACCAAGACCAGGAAAAGATAATATGAAAAAGGATGTCTGAATACCAGTATTCCTTATAATTAGAAATACTAGAAATCTTTTTTATTAGTAAATGTAATTCAGCAATATATAAAAAGTATATATTATGACCTGTGGGGGGTTCATTCCAGAGACACGCATTTGTTTCAATATTCAAAAATCAGTCAATGAAATCACCATGTTAACATGTCCTCCTATCAATTGATACAGAAAAAAAGCATTTGAGCACTAGCTGCTGTGGCTAAACAGGTTGGGTGTTGTCCTGCAAACTGAAAGGTCACTGGTTTGATCCCTGATCAGGGCACAAGCCTGGTTGTGGGCCAGTTCCCCAGTTGGGGGTGTGCAAGAAGCAACTGATTGATGTTTCTCTCTCCATTCCCCTCTCTCTAGAAATAAATAAAATCTTAAAAAAAAATAAAAAGAAAAAAAGCATTTGACTACATCAATGTCCACTCATGATCAAAACTCTCATAAAAATAGAAATAGAGGGGAATTTCCTCAATGCAAAAAAAGACATCTACAAAAAAATCTACAGCTAACATTATACTTACCTGTGAGAGATTGAATGTGCTCCCACTGAGATCGGGAGCAAGGTAAGGAAGTCCTCTCTCACCACTCTGATTTAGTACAGTGCTGGGTGTTCTGGCCATTGCGACGGGCAAGAAAAAAGAAATAAAAGGCATGAGAGCAGAGAGGAAGAAATGTGATTGTCCCCCTTAACATCTTAATCTTGTCATCTGCAAGATGACATGATTGTCTACATAGAAAACCTTAAGGAATCTATAGAAACAAAGCAAAACAAAATAAACAAAATGAAACTCCTAGAATTAATAAGTGAGTTTGACAAGGCAACAGGATACAAGGTGAACACACAGAAATCAATTGCATTGGTATATACTAGCAATAAACAAGTGGACCCCAAAATTAAAAATACAATACCATCTATAACTACTAAAAAAGAGAAATACTTAGATATAAATTGAATAAAAATGTATACGGTTTGTATGCTGAGAATGGTGTACAGTTGATGAAAGAAATCAAAGAAGATCCATGTAAGTAGAAAGATGTACTATATTCACAGATTGGAAAACTCAACATCATAAATATATTGATTTCTTCTAAAATGATATATGACTTTAATGCAATTTTAATTGAAATCTTAGCAAGGTTTTTTTTTTTTTGTAAATACAGGCAAGGTTATCTTTCTAAAATGTATATGGAAAGGCCTAGTAGCTAATAGCTATAACAACTTTGAAAAAGAAGAATAAAGTGGGGTAAATTAATTTACCTGATTTAAAGACTTATAACATAGTTATAGTAATAAAGACTATGTGATATTAGTGGAGGAGAGATGCATGCGTTAATGGCACAAAATAGAGACCTCAGATATAGACCCACACAAATATGCCTGATGGATTTTTGACAAAAAAATGCAAATCAATGCAAATGCAAAAAAAAAAATCAATGGAGGAAAGATAGTCTTTTCAATGAATGGTGCTGGAGTAATTGGACATTCATAGGTAAAGAGATGAACTCCAACTTAAGTCTTATCTACAAATTAACTCAAATAGACCACAGATTTAAATGTAAAGCTTAAAACTATAAAAATTTTAGAAAAAAGTAGGAGAAAATCTTTGGGCTCTAAGGCTAGGCAGAGTTCTTAGACTTGAAAACAAAAGCATGACCCATAATAGGAAAAAATGATAAATTAGACTCCATCAAAATTTAAAAATTTTGCTCTGCAAAAGACCTGTCAAAAGGATAAAAATAAGTTACAGAGAAGGCGAAAATATCAGCAAACCACATATCTAACAAGACTAGCATCCAGGCTATATAAAGAATTCCCAAAACTTAAAAAATACAATCCAGTTACAAAAATAGGCAAAACACTTGAGGAAACATTTCATTGGAGAGGATAGGCAGAAGGCAATAAGCACATGAAAAGCTGTTCAGCCTTATTAGCCATTAGGGAAATGCAAATTAAAGTTGGAATGAGATAGCACTACACTCTTATCAGAATGGCTAAATGAAAAACAGAGTAACACCGAAGGCTGAGGAGGGAATGGAGAAACTGGATCACTCATACCTTTCTGGTGGGAAGTCAAATGGGATAGCCACTCTGGAAGACAGTTTGGCAGCTTCTTAAAAACCTAAACGTGCAAGCACAATACGACCCAGGAGTTGCACTCCTGGGCATTTCTTCCAGAGAGATGAAGACTTATGATCACACAAAAACTTGTACACAAATGTGTACAGCAGCTTTCTTCATAATAACCCCAAACTGGAAACAACCTAGATGTCCTTCAGTGGGTGAGTGAATAGAAAAACTGGAATATTAGCAATGAAAAGGAATGGATTTTTGGTGCACACAACAACCTGAGCAAATCTCCAGAAAATAATGCTGGGTGAGAAAAGCCAATTGCCAAAGGTCACACACTGTATGATTCCATTTATATAACATTTTTAAAGTGACAAATTGTATAAACAGAGAACAGATTAGTAGTTTCCAGGAGTTAAGGAGGGGATGGGGGTAGGAGGGACGTGGGTGGCCGCAGAAGAGCGGCACGAAGGGTCATTAATGTGAGGGCAATGCTCTGTGTCTTGGCTGGGTCAAGGTCAACATCCTTGTTGTGATATTGATCTCAGAATAGAAAGCTTAATTTAAAGATTTAAGTTGTATAAACTCAGTTAAACACAACAGTGTTCCATACGCAAAATGTATCCTTTACTATTATTTTGTTACTTTCACTATTTTCTGTGCTCTTTAAGTTATTTATGCCAGCTCTGTCTGTGTGGCGGAGATATTCTAGAATGGCGTGCTGTTGTGCCTCTCTCCCCAGTAATACGTTTAGTGGCGTCAAGTCGATAGCTAGAAATCAGCCACCGAGGGAGTATCTACACCACAGAAATGAGCCAACGCTTCAAATTAGGTCTCCCTTCCCTTCGTAGTAGGTTAAACCTTCACCAGGACACTGCTGCTCAAGAGGTAAGGAATTTCCCAAACGTAAGAAGTACGTTTAGAAGTAGGTCACTCTATGACCATCCTCACACCCAGTTGAATAACAAATGTCCATCAAAAAATAGATAGGGATGCAGATCAGTTTTGAGAAGAGGGAGAAGCTGGGCTCTTCTTCAGGCTGTTCCCGCTCTACCTTACTGCTATTCTAATCTCACACATGGCCGTTGTGGACTGTGGGTAAAGTGGATGCTGGGAAAAGGAATCCTGGCTGTTGATAATCTCAGGTTTTGAATATTCAGCAGACAAATGGCAGAATGGTGGCACTACAAGAAATAGGGCCTTATGAATGCTCAGATTTCTGTGTATTTTCCCCTAGGCAGTGTCTTCTCTACTCTCCATCCAATTCTGGTGTTTTCTTTAGCACCCTGATGTAGGAACCATTGGTTTTGCTTCTCCAGCAACTTTTCCTTCCATGCTTCTCTATTTGGCCATAGGAGGGGTGGGAGTGTGGTGAGCTGGGCCGGGTCTGGTCAACCATCCTATCCCATTATAGCAGCTATGGAGACTGGCCCACTGGCATGCACAGACAGTGGGTATAAGGAGTACTCTTCATTTACTGGGGATGCTAAACAGGCACTGGGAGCATCCACGCTCCCTCCCACAAAGAGAAGGCCTCTGTGCAGCCAGAATGTGGCCAACACAGAGCTGGGCAGGGATGAGAGAAACAGGCAGGCAGATACGAGTCTTGTCTGGGCCGAGTCCCTGGGAACTCCTGCGGTCCTGTTCCCCGTGGCTTGTCCTTCCTAGCAAAATTCCATTTTTGGCTTAAGCAAATTCTAGCTGTTTTTTTTTTTTTTTTTTTTTTTTGCACAGGTAGCCAAAAAAATTCCAGATAAACACACATCCTTTATAGAGTCTCCCGTGGTCTCCATGGCTTCTCTTCCATCCTCTGGCTCTCAAGCCTTCGCCCTCTATTTGGAATTTATATGCACGATGTAAAACTGCCAGCCACAGCCTAAACCCAAAGGAAACCCCTTCCAGCCTGCGGATCTGGTTAACTTACAGATAGTCTTCAGAGGTCCCCTGAGCAGGCTGCTTCTCCCCTCTGAGTGTCTTTGGATGCTGCGGCCAGCTGTGGAGTGGAGGCAGAGGCAGGAGAACAGCGTGCTTCTGCTGTTTGATAGCCTGAAAAACACATTTGGGCAGGAATGCACTTCTTTTTTCAATATAGAAGAAACCTCCTCAAATCAAGCCAAATGGTTCTGAGAAACATTTTACGGTCGAAGCTGATTGGGTGCCAAGACACACCTCTGTCTCCGGCCCCCACACTCCCTGATTTATTTGGGTACCGGCACGTCCGTAGAACCACCATCTAGCCACATGTTCATTTTCTGCCTGCGCAAGGGTGTAAACCGCATATGGTTTATTTCAATGAGCTTAATTGTTTTTGCTATTTAATAGCTAATTGTCTTAATTAGCTTCCGAGGCACAACAATGCCGACAACGGTAAATGACTACATCTTATCCATATGGTTACAGAAGATGGATGACTCAATCTCCCGTCCTCAGGCTGTGGGAGTGTCTGGAGGAGAACTGGACAGAGGCGAGAGGAGGAAGATGGAAGTCCTCCAGGGGCCTGACCCGGCCTTGAACGCCAAACCTGAATATTAAGAATAAATGAGGAGGTGATGGACAGGGGAATAAAATAGGAGAATGAAGGATTTATGTAGCACTTGCGTCATCTATTTTCTTAATGTACATACCATTGAGTGTTGCGGGGTGAATAATAACAACACATTTCACGGTGCCAGCAGGCTGTATTGGCTCTGATCTAAAGAGGCAATGTTCAGAGAGCAAACTGGGACACGGGACATGAGAAATGCCCTGTAGTGCTATCTGTCTTAGGGAAAGCTGGGGCTGGTCAAAGCCTGGCTGACATTTCTTTGGCAAATCTGGCTTAAATGGAGTTCAGAGCTAGTGCCTGGCATGTATTAGGAGCTTAATATATGTTTTAATCAGCACCTGTCAGGAAATCCTTTGGGATCCGTCTTCAAAATATATCTAAACCCTGACACTTAGCACCTTCTTTAGCGCCACAGTCCTGCTCTGATCTGCCACCATCTTTGACCTCCCCGCTTCCAGCAGCTTCCCCACTGGTCTCCCTGCCATTTATTCTCAGCAAAGCAGCCAGAGGAATCTTTTAAAACATAATTTATAATCATATCACTGCTCTTCTCAGAACCCTTGATGGTTTCTCTCTCGGTTGGAATGAAGCTGGAATCCTAGTGCTGACTGGCAAGGTCCTACCCGATCCTGCCCTACCTTTCAGAGCTTACCTGCTTCTCTTTGATCCCACTCCCTCCACTGTATCTGCAGTCCACATGTTCACACTTTAGGGCTGTGCTGCTGGTTCCGTTCCCACCGGCCCATGCGGTTAGTGGCTATTGTATTGAATAGGGCACGTAGAGAACATTTCCATCATCACCGAGAATTCTGGGCAGTGCCACTTTAGGGACTTGACACGGGCTGGAAAGCTATGTCCAAACATAGCCACGTGGCAAATCTCAAACTCCAAGTCTTGACTCCAATGTCAGCTTCTCCAAGAAGCCCAACTTGATTTAAAAATCTCAGTTTATAACTCAGCTCCCCCCTCTGGTTGTTCCTGTTCCCTCCAGTCTTCTCTACTTTCTATAGCACTTAACTGCATATAGGTTATTAAATTAGTTATTTATTTTGCTCATTGATTATAGACAATTTCCCTCCATGAAGTGTGCACTCCAGGGATAGGAGTTTGGCTAGTTTTGCCTGCTGTTGTATCCTTCGCATTCAGAACAGTGCTTGGCCCAGAGTTAGTACTCAGGAACTATTTGTCAAAGGAATTAGTTGATGGATTGATGTATTTGTAGAGTGCCTGCTGTGTTCCAGGCTCTGTGGTAGGCTCTGTGGTGACATAGAACAATAAAATAGATACTGTTCCTGCTGCCCTGGAGTTTCTATTCTAGTGAGAGAGACCAGCAAACAGATGCTAATACAAATTCTGAAAGTTCTATGAAAGAGAAATAAGGAGCAGAAATAGAGAATATCATGTGTGTCTATATGTGTGTTGGGGTGGGGATGCTTTTTCATGAGGACATGCCAGCTATGTAAGGAAGGGTGGAGGGAGAGAGGGGTTGTAGGGAAGGGTTGAAGAGTATGTCAGAGGGAAGAGTGTGTGCAGGGGTCCTGACTTGTGCAGGGATGCAGACATGTGTGAGTGCACAGTGCTCGGGAGATGAGCATGAGTCATGACCCAGCACAGATCGGCCACTGAGGGCTGCCTCTCTGGGTATGCTACTCGAAGTGTGGTCTTAAACAGACAGGTTAGAAATGCAAATTCATGGGGTCAACTCCAGACTTGGGAATTTGTGTATTAACAAGTTCTTTGGGCGATACTGATGCTCACTGTTCTGCATCACTGTGCCCTTTATGGAATCTAAGCATAGGAGGGTACATGATCAGCGTTATCTGAATGAATGCAAGAATGAATGAATGAGTGAGTGAATGAATGGGGGAATAAGTGTGACAATTACCAGTGTGCCTGTTCTCCTTCTTTGGCAGAAGCTCAGATGGTGATTAGCATGGAATATATAGTGACACTTTCTTACTTACTGAGCCAGAGGGCAATCATTACGGGGAAGAATGAAAGAGAAGAAAGTATCTGAGTGTCACAGGAATTCAGAGATTTAGATTAAGGGAGTTGGGTGAAGGCATTCCTGAGGGGAGGACAGTGGAAAGTGGAGATAGGAGGCTGAGAGGAGCAAGGCTTGATCATGGCAGAGAGTGGGGGACCCCACCTGAAGGGCAGATTGTATTTGAGGAGGCAGAGATGACGTTGGAAGGGGGTACAGTTCTGTACTGGTGTAGAAAGGGAAGCTGGTCTCTGGATGTTTTTAGGAAGGTTGTGTTGCCATTTGCAAAGTGTTAGAGTGACAAAATGTGCAGTGGCTGTGGCCTGACTTACAGAATTCCTTAGCTATGCATCGAATGCTTCAAAGAGCAGGAAGGTACCGTCAACATCTACGTTTTCTACATGCCACACACTGTGCTCAGCATTGTACGGGCGTATGCCCCTTCGATGCTCCCACTTCAATGAGGCAGCCACTCATGTTATTCGACCAATGAGGGGGCTGTGACACAGAGAAGTCAAGCCACTCTCCCCAGATCACCCAGACAGTAAGAGGTCGAGCCTGTTACTGAACCACGACATTCTGGTTCCACTACACTGTCTTGCCTCGATTATACTCTTAAGTCCAAAGGAACTTGGGAACATATTCTCTGCCTTGCTGTTCACCAGTCCTCTTGGGGACCCTCTTAGGGGGAGGGTGAGCTCTTCTGGGTGTCCCTCCTTCCTGGCTCCTTTCTCTTCCCCCCGCCCCTCAGCCCTGTCCTCTCCCTGGGTCCCAGTCTTTCCTCCTCTACGCTCTGGATTCTGTGGCCCATGTACCAGTCCATTAGCTTCACGTTCTGCAAGAAGAAGGCAGAAGCTGCGGGCATGTCCCCAGATCTGGGCAGGAGTGGAATTGGACTTTATGAGGCTTGACGTTTATATTATTTTGGGGGCCTTCTTTTTAAAAAGAGATAATACAGAAATGTTTTCCTGTTACAAATTTTACAAAACCATTGACCTTGTTTGTCCATGGCCAGCCCTTGCCTCCCACTTGGCCTCAGACGGGGCTGAATCAGCTTCTCAGAAGATGTGCTTCGAGTCCAGGGGTGGCTTTGAGGGCCACACCAGAGTGGAAGGTCTGCAAGGTGAACATCTTTCTCTTGCTAATACTGAGCTCCTCTTAGAGCAAAAGTCAAGTGCAGGGATATGCTCCAGGAATCTTTTTTTCTCACCTTCCCAAAACCTTGGGGCAATGCTTTATCATTCTAGCTTAGGAGAGAGCAAGACAACTCCCCTCTGATTAGGACTTTAGGGGTTTATTTAGGAGAACAGGGGTTCATTACAGGGTAAGGCAGCAGGTAGAGGGTTCTGCAGTGAAGTTAGGACCCCACTACTGTAAACTTTTACCTGTGGACTGCTTGCCAAAAAGGAGCTGCCAATGTCCTGGCTCGGCTCCCTGGGACAGGCCACCATCGATGCGGCAAATGACCCTGAGCCTTCCTTCCTGCTGGCTTCGCTCTTATTTTAGCCTATTTCGGCACGCATTTTGTAAACACAGTCTAGGCAGGCTGTAGCGTCAGCAAGCCCCTAGATGTTACTTACATTTAAGTAATAGAGTAGGGACCAAAGCTAGATTTGCAGCTTCTATAAACAACCCTTTTTCCGGGCCCCATTTGGGCAGGAAAGGCCGTGCCAGAAACCGGTTCTGGCCTGTGCTTAAAACAGGGACATGACCATGGTGGCCTTAGGAGCACTGATTGAGAGATTTGAACAGGTTTCAAGACAGGAGAGGCAGAGACAAGCAGGGGTTGGGGAAAGGGTTGAAGGCAAGGGATGACGGATGAGGGACGAGGTGGGGGAGTCGTGCGTTGGGAGCGGAGATCAAGCTCGTATGTTTTCCGTAATCGTGACCCACTAGGTTCTAAAGAATAAACGTGCCACTCCAAAGGGGGTGACATGTGCTCTCAGCGTGCGTACCGCCAACTGCACTGCAATTCTCTGGGGACTCATCTAGGCCGCTGGAAGCCCCCACTTGATATTCAAACATTCTCTCTTTTCATTTTCTTCTCTATCTGAGGAAACCGACTGTAAATGGCAACTTCACAGACGGTTCTGAGCTGCGAATTAGAGCTGAGCCAGCAGTCCTGGGATTTACAATCATAACCTCTCGGAACTGAACTATTAACTAATCCAAACAGGAGTTTAGTAAGTTGCCAACCGTGGCTTTAGCAATTACCAAAGGCACCTGGTCGGTCACTAACTCTAAAATCATGGGCATTGCTGCAGCCCCTTTAATCAGGTTTAACACTCGGGGAGGCTGAGTGTCTCCCTTTTTCCTGCCTCCTTCATGTTGTCCCTGAAGGAACTGCAGGGCTCTGGGTGGGATGTCTTTTCTGTTCTTTTCCCTCCAGGAATCATGTGTTAAAGGTCCAAGCCTGCAGACAGTAAAACTGAGAATTATGTGCTAAATGTTTGAGTATCTTGAAATGTGCCATTTCTTTCAAGGACTATGTTATTTGAGCAAGAAGCAGAGCAGCAGGCAGATTCACCTGGCAAGTGAACGGTTGCGTGTGTTGTAACAGAAATCCTTGCTGAAGGTAACAAGTGAGTAAGGCAGACTGACCTTGAAAGCAGGATGTGTTTTTATCATGGTCACTGTGTAGTGAATACTAATACTGACTCTAAATGTGTGAACTTGGGCTGGCATGTTCCCCGTTCTGATTGCAGCTGGTCTTGATCAGTGGTTGCTATAGGGGGAGGGGATTTTAGGTGCTGTGTGTACAACATTAATAACCTCAGGGAAAGGGATGCTGTTTAGGGTCACACCTTGACTTTACCATTCACTAGGTGAGTGACCGTGGGCAAGTTACTTAATCTCTCTGCCTCGGTTTCCACATTTCTCAAGGAGTAAGACTGATACCTGCCTTTTGGGGCTGTCAGGAGAACTGTGCCCGGACAGCCGCAACATAATGCGGCGGAAGCGTTCATTGCTATGATGATGAATTTGTTTCCAGTACTTCTGATGAGGTCCCCGGAAGGTCCCCGTGTGGTGCTGATAGGTCTTTCACAGCCACTCTTGGCACTTGCTAATCTCCCCGCAGCAGAGCAGGGCTCAATTTCAGGGTTAGCCAGGATATAATCATACTGTTTTTCATATTTATTTTTGCAGTTGCTGAATTTTTACATGGCAAGTGAAACTGATTTTCTCTTTATAACAGTGGCGTAAGTTTTTAAAAGAGTCACTTCATTTACAACAAATGCAAGTTGATGTAAACAAAAATATTAAGAAAAGAGTCGATACAAGAGGAAAATGAAGAAGACAAAAGCAATAAAGGTGGGTCATGACCGGAAGAAGCAGTAGACCGTCTGAAAGAATTCTAGCACAAAAATGTCGATATCGATGACTCGTTTGGGCGTTTTTATATTTAGGTGAGGGTGCTCCAGCAGGAAGCCTCCTCTGGCTTCCTCCCAGCTTCCTTTTGCCCCTCCATTTGTGAACCATGACAGATGAATCACTGGGCCAGCCCAGTGGCTGCCCCACCCTATGCCCACTCACTCCCCAGAGTTCTGCCCCCCTGACCTCGGGGAAGGAGGGTCCCAGGGGAAACAGGCAGACTGGTCATCAGCGCAGGGCATGGCGCTGCCCTGCGTTGTATGTGTGAAACTACATTGGAGAGGGGAATTGTGAAAAACTGATCATTGTGGCCAGTTGTGAACAACTGAAATGGTTTGGGTAAGCCTGGACCCATGGCTTCCCTTTCCAGGTTTCAGACTCCTTACTCCTAAATGAGAAAGGGCGGCTGGCCCAGGTCTCAGGAAAGCAAAGGGAAGGAGCAGCGACCTATAGCTGTTACCACTGGAGGAGGAGGCCGGGCAAAAATGGGTCAAGGCAGCAAGAACTGAAGAACATGTGTTTTTAGACAAACATAGGTTAAAAAAGATGGAAACACAAAATTCAGGGAATGACATCACCTAACTGAGTCATTACAGAGAGGCAGATTTGGCGATCATATAAAGAAAATCTGGTAATTTATGTCATAATTAATAGATGATATGGGTGGTTGAAATAAAGGCCTTTAATGAAACTTCCCACCCTGAGAACTTCTGTTTCTATAACTCTGTGCCTTGGATTTCCAGAATCCTCCCCTTGGGGCTGCCTTGGGGATCCATCCTAGGGCAGTTTGTGCCAGCTCTGGACTGGTCCTGCATGAGCAGAGGTAGGGTACCTATTCCACTAGAATGTCCTGCTATTACTGTGCGCTAAATTCTTCTTGTCTTCTTTCCTCCAGATTTCCTATTTGCATCCATGGTATTCCTGTTGTATAGGGCCCAAGGTTTGAAACCTTTGTGGTCATAGTTCAATTTCCCTTCTCTTTCGCTTCTCCATCTAGTCAGTCATTAGCTCCTCAAATGTTTTCCAAGCAATTACTATAAGCCCAGTGTCTTTCTGTTCATTCTTCCTGTTCACACTGCTGTCTTTTTCAGCTGATTCTTTTTTTTTTTAATGAAGACTTTTTTTTAAAGATTTTATTTATTTATTTTTTTAGAGAGAGGAGAAGGGAAGGAGAAAGAGAGGGAGAGAAATATCAATGTGTGCTTGCCTCTCACACATTCCCCCCTGGGGACCTGGTCTGCAACCCAGGCTTGTGCCCTGACTGGGAATTGAACTAGTGATCCTTTGGTTCACAGCCTGAGCTCAATCCACTGAGCTACACCAGCCAGGCTGATTCTTGATTCAATAAATACCAAGTGCTTAATGAGTGCTGGAATGTGACCTGTGTCATCTTAAGCCTAATTCCTTGATCACAGTGCCTGGCACATAATTGGGCTCAAAAGGTATTTTGAGTTGATATAAGAGCATCTCAGTCTTTTCTCTCCTGCTGGGGATGTTTCTGTTGCATTGTGGGGAGAGAAAACTCTCATGAGACCCTGGGCCAGTCTGAATCTTTAAGATGTCTCTGGAGCTGACATTCTCCTGTTACTGAATGGGGTCTGCACCTGCCAGTGGTATGTGGATTCTTGACTTCGTGTAGGAGGGATTTCACAGCACAAGTCCAGGTGATTTGGAGAGCATATTTATTAAAGTGGGGGCAGTGAAACAAAGAAAGAATGTAGGGTTGAAGAAGCAACAGGAGAGAGCCTAGGCTGTGCCTTGCTTTGGCTCCCTAGAAATGTTACAGGAAAAAAGTGAGCCAAGGTGGGGTTGCTGTCAGCTTCCTGGGAAGTGATGGTCACAGTGAGAGAAGTGAGCCAAAGCAGGGCTGCTTTTGGCTGGCTCACTGGGAAGTCAGAGATAAAGGGGGCCTTGGAGATAGGATGTGGGGGTGCGGGTAAGCCGGGAGAGCCGCTGCTGCCCACTGGTCCTCTGGCTACAAGTCTAGTGGGAACCCTTAGAGTTGAGGAAGAAGTAAAAAGTTTATGCCCCAGAAGGGCTGTGGGCGAGCTCACACCCAGTCTTTGTCTTCAGGGTTTTTCTCTCCCTTCTGCGGGTGAGAATCTTCAGGAGGGTTTCAGCAGATATTCATTAGCTTTCCAGGTGTGTTTTGATATGCTGATGCACCAGAATGAGCATATGGAGGAGGTTTGGGATTATCCTTCTGTCTTCTCCACTGTTTGACTTTTATCTGGAGTCTGTCTGGCTCTCATGAGGTTTCTGTTATTTGTTCCTCTGACCTCATCTGTCCCTTGGGTTTGGCTGGCACAAATGGCATTAATTGGGTCCCTATTTTTTATTTTCCCAGACCAGGGTGATTTAAGCTATGTATTCTCTGGCAGAGAAAGAGAGGTATAAACCATTTGCTCTTAAGTGTCCTTGGTCAGGGAAGATCAGGTCTTGAAATTCACTAGCTGCCTATAAGTTGTTCAAATTGTTTGGCCTTGTTTAATTTTCTTGCCTCAGTTTCCCTATTCCCCTTGCCCAAGAATGGTCCTAGCTTCTCACTATCCTGCCACGTTCCTAGCGATCAGGTTTGGGGATCCTGCACTTCTTTGTCCCCCTACAAAAGCCTAACCCAGGAGTATGGGAAGATGGCTGGCTACCATGGAGTCTAATTCACTGGGTGCCCAGACAGTCGACTAAATGAATGTATGAATCTGCAGGCAGCTGAGGGCCACTGTAGCCACGTGGGACGTCACCAGACGTGCTCTACCTCAGGTCCTTGATCTTTAAGTTAAGCTACCCCTGCTTTCATCCTTTAATCAGTTTCAGAGAATCCTTTTTTTGTTGGGGGAACCTAGTTACTATTTTTATTACTAAGGGTAATTGACAAATGGTATAGAAATAATATGTAGTCAAACTCAAGCCCAGTGTGGAGAAACAGCTTGTTGATGTAAGGGGGTGCTTTATTATAGATAAATCTGTCTCTTGCTCATTGAATACATAATCAGACTTTAAAACCAAAGGTGCCCATTAGCGTTTACAGAAAGACAGCCCTTAACTTTCCATGACACATTTTTCAATAGAATTCTCTCATGGTACATATTTGTTATTCCAGAATAATATGCCATAGTGTTTATAGAAAGATTTCTTATTCAACAGTAAAATGGTTATGTTATTTTGATTATATTCTTAGTCCCTGGTAATTGTCTCATTTTCCCTTGTAAAAGGAATTCAGACACCTAACACAATTGTTCCTTGACACCAATTCAGATCGTCAGGAAGAATTTTGCTGAGAGATTCAGTGGGTTGTGAATACCTTCTTTGCCCACATTTAGTTTCCTCAAATCGTCTGTGATTCAGCGGTAGCAGAGATGTTCCCAGCTGCTGCAAAATGAAGCTTGACGTTCATGCTGATAAGGAGAAAAATATCTCATTGTGATTCCAAGAATTGTCTGACCTAAATCAATTTCAACTTGAGAAAATGGGGTCAACTCTCTGTCCCCCAGAAGAACCATCCCGGTGATTAAAAAATAAATCTTGAAGAATTAAATTATGTTGCTGTTCGGGTTTCATATACACACTTAGGAAAAAAAAAAAAACCCCTTGTGCATCAAAGGCTGTTGGAATAACTCAATTTAGTGACGGTGGCAAAGCATTGTGAAAAAGCTCTCTAGGCGGTGAGCATTGCTCGAGGGAAGTACAGCACACTTCAATTGGTGTCCGAGAGAAAAGGAGAAGTCTTTCAAATGAATAATTTTATGACTTCCAACCACACACATACTGCTTGAATATCAAATTATTTTAAATGAGAACTTCAAAAAGATCTACCTATTAAATGAGTAAAATGCCTGAAACGGCTGCGTACTGGAACAAAGAGATTTAGATTAAAATGCTACACCGAGACAAATCTGGGGCGGGACACTGTCTGTCCAGGATTCCCAAGACACGTGCAAAGTTGACCTTCGATGAAAATGTGGCCTTGACCTCAGTATTTTAGAATCAAATCCAGCCGTCCTTGTTTTTACAGGTGAAAACACTGAGGCCAGAGCACATGTGTCCTGCCATGCTGTCCCCACCCAGTTCAGTGTGTGGTCCAGCCACATCCCAAGGTGTGCTCTTCAAGGGGCATGGAGAAAAGTTAGTGGTTGATGAACTGCTCTGGGCTGGGGGATTAATGAATGGCAGCGGCTTTTGTGTCAACTTTCCTGGATAATATGTGCATTTTAAAAGACAGCTTTAATGCCTTTAACCCTTAGCTCGTTGCTAAGGCAGGAATTTTCAGGCCACTGGATGAGGATGAGAGGAGGTTCCTTCTACCCTCTCCCCATCTTTTCTATCAGCAAGTGGATGTGTATTGGTGAAGTTGTCTGTTGCATATTGTAGAGGAAACACTAACTGCCTGGGTCTGGTGGTTGGAAGATCCAAATTCTTGTCACTAAGGAGCCATGGGTGACCCTTGGGTAGTTGGTTTATCCAAGCTGAGCTTCAGGAAGTAGTGAAGAAGATAAAGCCATATAAAAGTGAAAATACTCTGCAGACTTGGAAGGTACACTTATGCTGTCTTCTTATTCTCTACTTTTGCTGCTTTGAAACCCTGGGGCCTTGACGACTCTGGAGACACTGCCCCTTCCAGGGTTAGCTAATTCCTGCGCAGAGTAAACAACTCACCTGCAAACCCACCAATCCAGAGTCCATGCTCCCTCCCACCTCCTTTATCAAATTCTTATACCTGGGACCACTATTCTTCTGCCCCAACCACTCCAGGGCCAGGGACCCCAGAGACCAGACTACTGGGGACAGTCCCTATGTCCCGGAGGCCCAATGAAATTATTCAGATTAGCTGATGCTAAACCCGACCCCACCTCCCCTGTTTCTTCATGCAGAAACCACAGCGAAGGCTCTTGCTCCCATTCTCCCCTCGCTCCCTCTGCCTCCTGGCTGACCCTGGCACTTCCCTAGATGGCCCTCAGTGGCGTGCCATGCCCCCTTCTTTTGGGACCTGTTAGTATAACAAGCTATCTTTTTAAAATTAATTAATTAATTAATCATTTTTTAAAAATTAAGGCTCTTTAAAAGAGGAGTTTAAAGTCCATAGCAAAATGGAGGGGAAGGTACAGAGATTTCCCATGTCCTTCTTTCCCCAACATTCATAGCCCCCCTCATTGTCAACAAGCCCCCCAGGGAGGTAAACATTTTACAACTGATGAGTCTACAGTGACACATTGTGATCATTCCAAGTTTATAGTTCACATCACTGTTCACTCTTGGCGCTGCGCATTCTATGGGTTTGGACAAATGTGTCCGTTGTTATGGTATCATACACAGTGTTTTCACTAAAAACCCTCTGTGCTCAGTCCATGCACTCACCCCCAGCTCTCGGTAACCATGACCCTTTTGTTGTCCTAGTAGCTTTACCTTCTCCAGACTGTCATTGAGTTGAAATCATACAGCATGTAGCCCTTTTAGATGGGCTCCTTTCACTTGGTAATATGCATTTAAGGTGCCTTCCTGTCTTTTCATGTCTTGATTGATCAATTCTTTTTGGTACAATATAATATTCCATTGTCTCGATCCAGTCCAGTTTATTTATCCATTCACCTACTGAATGAACCTCTTGGTCACTTCCAAGTTTTGGAAATAGTGAGTGAAGCTACTATAAAAATCCATGTGCAGGTTTTTGTGTGGATTTTAAGTTTTCAACTCCTTTTGGTGAATGCCAAGGATAGTGATTGCTGGATCACATGGTAAAAGTATGTTAAGTTTTGTAAGAAACACCAAACTGTCTTCTAAAGTTGCTGTGTCATTTTGCACTCCCAGGTGCAATGAATGAGAGTTCCCGTTGCCCCACATCCTGGTCAGCTTTTGCTGTTGTCAGTGTTCTGGATTTTGGTCATTCTAATTGGTGTATAGTAGTATCTCATTTTTTAAAAATATATTTTATTCATTATGCTATTACAGTTGTTCCATTTTTCCCCTTCACTCCCCTCTGCCTTGCTCACCCCCTCCCAACCACATTCCCCCCCTTTAGTTCATGTTCATGGGTCATACATATAAGTTCTTTTGCTTCTACATTTCCTATACTATTTTTACCCTCCCCTTGTCTATTTTCTACCTACCATCTATGCTACTTATTCTCTGTACCTTTTCCCCTCTCTCCCCCTCATACTCCCCTGTTGATTACCCTCCATGTGATTTCCATTTCTGTGTTTCTGTTCCTGTTCTACTTGTTTGCTTTTGTTTTTGTTTTAGGTGTGGTTAATAATTGTGAGTTTGCTCTCATTTTACTGTTCATATTTTTTATCTTCTTTTTCTTAGATAAATCCATTTAACATTTTATATTTTAAGGGCTTGGCGATGATGAACTCTTTTAACTTGACCTTATATGAGAAGCACTTTATCTGCCCTTCTATTCTAAATGAAATCTTTGCTGGATAGAGCAATCTTGGATGTAGGTCCTTGCCTTTCATGACTTGGAACACTTCTTTCCAGTCCCTTCTTGCCTGCAAGGTCTCTTTTGAGAAATCAGCTGACAGTCTGATGGGAACTCAATTGTAGGTAACTGTTTCCTTTTCTCTTGCTGCTTTGAAGATTCTCTCCTTATCTTTAGTCTTGGCTAATGTAATTATGATGTGCCTTGGTGTGTTCCTCATTGGGTCCACCTTCTTTGGGACTCTCTGAGCTTCCTGGACTTTCTGGAAGTCTAGTTCCTTTGCCAGATTGGGGAAGTTCTCCTTTATTATTTGTTCAAATAATGTTTACACTTGTTGCTCTTCCTCTTCTCCTTCTGGTACCCCTATGATTCAGATGTTGGAATGTTTAAAGATGTCCTGGAGGTTCCTAAGCCTCTCCTCAGTTTTTTGAATTCTTGTTTCTTCATTCTTTTCTGTTTGGTTGTTTTTTTCTTCCTTCTGGTCCACTCCATTGATTTGAGTCCCAGTTTTCTTCCCATCACTATTGGTTCCCCATGCATTTTCCTTCATTTTACTTACTGTAGCCTTCATTTTTTCATCTAATTTGTGACCAAATTCAACCAATTCTGTGAGCATCCTGATAACCAGTGTTTTGAACTATGCATCTGATAGGTTGGCTATCTCTTTGTCACTTAGTTGTATTTTTTCTGGTGCTTTGATCTGTTCTTTCATTTGGGGCATTTTTTTTTGTCTTGATGCACCTGTTATGTAGTGAGGGCTGGAGTCTTAGGTGTTCACCAGGGTGGGACAACCCACATTGCTGTGTTGTGATGCTGTATGTGGGGCAGGGGTCTAAGAGGGAACAATGGTGCTTGCTCCACTCTCTGCAGGCTTTCAGTCACTTTCCCCACTTCCCACAAGCAATTTGGGCCCTTCTGGTGCTGATTCCTGGGTGGGTGGGCTTGTGTACATTCTAGGACCCTGTGGGTCTCTCCAATGAACACTCCTGCGAGGCTAAGGAGTCTCTCCCGGCACCTCAACACCCACAGGTGTTTTCAATCTGTGGTTTGAGGCTTTATTTCCCAGCACTGGAGCTCTGGATTGCAAGGTCTGTCTTGCTCCCCAGTTGTTCCTCCTGGTTTATCTGTAGGTGAATGTGGGACTGCCCTGCTTCACCAGCTGCTACCACAGCCTTGCCGGCCAGCTGCAGCCTTGTGTGCCCCACTCCACAGTCTGGCGTTGAGTCTGCTAACTGCCTTGCGGTGAGTCCTCTCCACGTGCCTGTCTCCACCCCTCCTACCGGTCTGGATGAGGGTGTCTTCTTTAACACCTGTATGGTGGACTTCCATACAGTTCGATTTTCTGTCAGTTCTGTTTTTTTTTTTTTAATTGTTGTTGTCCTTCTTTTGGTTGCACAAGGAGGCACAGTGTGTCTACCTACACCTCCATCTTGGCTGGAAGTATCTCATTGTTTTAACTTACCTTTCCCTGATGACATGATGTAGAGCAACTTTTCATATGCTTATTTGTATACATCTCCTTTGGGGAGGTGTCTGTTAAGGTCTTTGGCCCATTTTTTAAAAAAAAATTAGGCTGTTTACTTATATTGTTGAGTGTTAAGTGTTCTTTGTATATTTAGAGTAACTGTCCTTTATCAGATGTGATTTTTGCAAATAGTTTTTCCCACTATGTGGCTTGTCTTCTCATTTTCTTGACGTTGTGTTTCTCAGAGTAGAAGTTTATAATTTTAATGAAGTCCAGCTTATCAATAATTTCTTTCATGGGTCTTGCTTTTGGTGTTGCTAAAAAGTTATCACCATACTCAAGGTCATCTAGATTTTCTTCTATGCTATCTTTTAGGATAACAGTTTTATAGTTTTGTGATCCATTTTGAGTTAATTTTTGTGAAGGGTGTAAGCTCTGCCTAATTCATTTTTAAAAAGATTTTTGCATGTGGATGTTAAGTTCTTCCAGGACTGTTTGTTGAAATGATGCCAGTTGACTCCTGATCTGTTAGCCTCACCATTCCTGAGTGACAATAAAATCTATATTTTGAAACAGAAGGTCTAATTTTCATTCAGCTGGGATATGATATCACTTTTGCTAGTAGCAATGCTTCTGCTGCCCAGTGTCCACCTTTGCTAGCTGTTCAGTCCCCAGCTCTGCCCCTAAATCTTAGGGGCCTGGATTGCAGCATGTACCCAGGGAAGGAGTTAGGGTTAGTGGTGGGCATGCAGATCAGCTCCTCCCCAGAACCATGGGCCCCCCAGAAAAGCACCAGCAACCATGTTGTCGTGAGCCAAGAAGAATTCCAGGCTCTGCCTTCCCACCCCTGCTTCCATTTTCTCTTTTATCTGGTTTCTCCGAGATCTCTGTTCCCTGGCACCATATGTGTATTCTCCCATTTATAGAAGGACTTCATTAGAATCTTAAAGTTTTTTCATATAAGTCTTTGCATTTCTTAAGAGGTTTATCCTTAGCTATTTTTGTTTTGTTTGGACTTTATTTGGTTGCTCCTTTTAAACTAGGATTTCTTTCTTTCATTATATTTTCATATTAGTTTTATATGTAGCAAACTATTGATTTTCATATATAAATTTTAATCCACCTTATTGGATTCTCCTATTAATTTTAACAGTTAATTAAATTAATTAATTAATTAATTTTTAAAAATAAACTCTGCTATTCTTTTTTTTTAAAGATTTTATTTATTTATCTTTAGAGGGGAAGGGAAGGAGAGAGGGAGAGAAATATCAATGTGTGGTTGCCTCTTGTGTGTCCCTGCTGGGAACTGTCCTGCAACCCAGGCATGTGCCCTGACTGGGAATCGAACCGTGATCCTTTGGTTCCCAGGCCCACGCTCAATCCACTGAGCTACACCAGCCAGGGCTATTTTATTTTATTTTATTTTATTTTATTTTATTTTATTTTATTTTATTTTATTTTATTTTGAAAAAGCAACTTAAACCAGCCGCATGTAATGATCATTTTTCTGATTTACGTTTGTGAGTTTTATTCTCCCACATCAATGCTGCATTACGGTGGTGAGAGTGAGCATTCTTCTGTGAGCTTGGCTTTTCAATTTTGTTTTTCTTGAGCATTCTGCCTCTGATCGTACCTGTGATTCAGGATCTCGAACCGAAGTTCTGACCTGCACCCTGGCCTCTCACTGGTTTGAAGAAGAGAGAGTCAGGGGTGTTAGGGGGTTGGGGGCTCTCAGCGCTTGGAACACACAAAGCTGATGAATTACTTAATCTACCCAACTTCTTGGACCCTCCTCTCACTTGACTTCTATTCTCAGAAGCTTAGCAAGTAACTTTAGGGGGAAGGAACAATAAAAAAGAAATAGTTACAAAACTAGCATTATTTCAATGGATTGTATAATTAGGGAAGCATACGATGAATGTATTTCTAAGTATATTTTCCCTTTAGTTTTTTAAAAAAAATCACTCAAGCACCTTTCTGGAATCAAAATCAAACCAGCTTATATTTTAAAAAGGGGAGTTTCTTACTCCTGTAACCAAGCTACAGGAAGGCTAAATTGCGCATTCCTGCCTCCTTTGATGACTTTACCTCTAAAGCAAAGCACCAGGCACCATTATAAGCATACGGCATATGTTCTCATTTAACCACAGCACAAGCTTTCGAAGTAGGTGCGGTTATCCCCACTTTACAGATGAGAAAACAGAGCCTTGGTGAAGACCCTGCCGGAGCGCACAAAGCGAGGGGCCTGGGATGGGGAGGCATTCTGACTGAAGAACTTGGGCTCTTAAACCCTGTGCACTCTTTTGCCTGTCCAGTTAAGAGCAGAGAGAAAAGTGAGCTCTTCTCCCTAATTCCAGTTAGAAACATTCCTGAGCACCTCTGATTGGCCTGGCTGGGTCATTTGCTTATTCCTGGACCAATAACTATGTCAGAGGGTCAGGTTACTAGGATTAGTCCAGCCAGGGTCTCATGCCCATGGCAGGATTATAAAGAGCCACATGGGAGAGAAGTTGTTTCCCAAAGAAAGAAGAGGTGCTGTTTGGGGCAGATGAAATGATCAATGTCCCCTACAATTCTCAAACCCAAACCTTCCACTCCGGGCAGGTCAGCCATCTTGACGTTCTGGAAACAGGAATGGCACCTTCCTGCCCCCCATTTTTGTGCATGCCATTCTCTCCGAAATGCTCCTTCTGGGTAGCATGTCCCCTCCTTCTATGTGTAGTAAGCCCTTTCTTTAGATAGCATCCCGCTTCTTCCCTTCCTGCTGATTTTCAGGAGTAGCTCTACAGATTCCTCTAATCAATTGACCAATGAGAAAGCGGTTCCATTTTCTTGGGGAAAAGGAAAAATCTTCTTCTACTCATTCTTCCATTCCTTTGGACTTTCCAGCTGATGGAACTTTGCTGGGAAGCAAAACAGTTCAAGGTGCCTGCACCAAGATCTTAGCATATACCACTCCAGGCAGAGACACCGCTGGGATGCTCCAACTGTTTTGCCACGTTCTGTTATGTAAGTGACAGCCGAGGGTATCTTGTAAGTGTTTGTGAATGATATGTCTTAACAGGAGAACAGAGAGACGCGCAGCAGCATGCAGAGTTCACTTTGTGGGAGCAGGTCTTTCAGAGGTTTAGGGACGTGTAGGAGGAATGGCAATTAGGGTGGGATGTGGGTTACAGTGATGACAGGGTTCTTTTCATTTGTAAAGCACTGTCAGTGGCTGAGGTTCCTCTGGGGTGCCTGGGTTGGGGCAGGGTGAACTCATTCTTGAGAGACAAGCCTGGGGGCTTGGCCCAAGGTTTGCAGATGAGAGACCATGGATCTAGGTATATTCTCAAAGCTTGGGAGTACTAATGTTGGCTTGATCAGTGTGGCAGTTGTCAAACATGACTCTGAGATTCTTGGATACTGTTTCTATCAAGGGGTGGAGTCTATGTCCCTTCCTCTCAATTCCGGGCAGGCTCTGACCTCCTTGACCAACAGTATGGCGGAAGGGCTAGAAAAGGTCGTGCGGCTTCCAGTTGGTCTTCTCACAGTGCTCGCTTCCCAGAGACCCCCTGTTGGGAAGTCCCCTTCCACCGTTGCGAGAATCCCAAAGGAGAGGCCATATGTAGGTACTCTGGCCCGTTCTTCAGCCATTCCACCTGGGTGCCAGACTTATGCCTGCAGAAAACAGTTGGAAGCTTCAGACATCACGAAGAGGAGAAGAACCATCCCCACTGCGCCGGGATTCCTGACCCACTGAGTTCTGAGAAAAAGGGAAGTTGCCTTATGCCAGGTAGTCTCGTGTGTTTATTACAAAACAGAGATGACTAGAACAGTCAGGGTCTCCTGATGTCAGTTACACCTGGGGCCCCAGACCCCTCTTTGGTTCCTTAGCGCTAGAGGGTTGAGAGTTGTGTGATATTCTGCGCAGATCGTGGTTCTCTGCAAACACCAGGCCCCCCGGCTGCCTGGCAGGATTTTACGAGCCGCCTGGTGTGTACAGAAACGATGCCATCTCGTCCAGGAGTATTTTCCCAGCTTGGAGTCTGCTTTGGTTCCCATAATATCTGGGCACTCTGCCCTAGTCTTTTAGCCTGGATGGAAAATTCCAATGGCTTTTTTTCTCCTACAGATATATTTAGTTTCTAAGAAGCAAAGACCAGCGGCCCATCCCCAGGGTTTGCCGGTTACATGGAAGAGTTAACCCCAGCACCTTCCCTCCTCCTGTCATGTTGTTCGTCTCCTGGTCGGTGAATGTGATGCTAGCTGGTCCCGACCATGGAAGCTTGAAGGGGTTCTATCAGCCAGTCACGCAACAAACAGTGGTAGAATAGACTACTCTTGTCCAGGGCCTGGGGAAGAAATAAAGAGTGATATGATTTAATCCATGTTCTCAACAGCTGGTAATTTATGTGAGGAAAGAAGATACATACATGGAAGGTAAAATGGCCCAAAGATCATAGCGTTTCCTGTCTTTAAGTAGCACTTTCACTTATGAGAGTGGGTAGCCGGCACTTTCTGTCTTCTTTGTGAGTCTGATGGAGCGCAGAGTCGGCTTTGTATAATACGTAGGGTTACAAAGTAAACCAGATATATTGAAATGTGGCTGTCCAAACGCTAAAAACCAGAGCCAGGGCCAGAGCCAGAGCCAAAGCCAAATCTGTGAATGTGGTAACAGCTGATCTTCCGTATCATCCATTCAATAACGAGATCTAGCAGCAGCCTGGTAACCACCATAAGGATGAGTATAAAGTACACTCCGGTGCCTGGGGGACCCCTGCAACAACTGTCACATGGCACAAAATACCTGTGATTTCTGTCGGTGACGGAAATTGCAGGTACCGTTAATACTTCCACAGGGGCTGCCTATGCTTATGGTTGAGGGAAATCCTAAATTTTAGTTAGAGGTTACTGCAGGCAAAAAATGTGCATGATTTGTAGCAAATTTAAAAACAACAATAAAATTGAAGTTGGTCTTGCTTTTATTATCACTGCGCACCATTGGTTTTAAACAATATCAGTGCTAAAATACATCCCTGCCGGGGCCATCGACTCCCACTGCCCCTGTCTTCAGCCCCAGCGTGTCACTGAATAAAGGTGCAGTTCTTTCCCTTTCCCAGTTCACAGACCCCTGAGTTCTACCCATGGACCCCTTGGCGGTCTCAAACTCCAGGTTGCAAATTCCATTGTTGCGTTCTGGCTTTGTGTGTGGGCTGGGCTTGAGTCTGCTGTGCTGTTGGTTAGTTATTGTCCCTGGGAAAATTGTGAAGCTCTCTGAGGATCAGTTGCCTTCTCTGGAAAAATGGGATGTGATAGTGCCTGTCCCATCACCGCTGGGTGCAGTCACTGAGCTGGGGCAGTGAGGGAAGCCGTGGGCAGGGCTCTGTCAGCGGTGGTGGAACCAGTGGCCACTGAAATGGTTGATCTTCCCAGGGGGTCTGGGAAAAGGGCAGTGTTGTCGTGGTTTGTCAGATGAGAAAACCAGTCCTTTTGTTGGTGGAAGGTGTTCTGATGGAGCCGGAGATGGCTGCTGTTGGGCTGTCATCCACCTGCCAGGATGGTTGGCCTTTCTGGTTGGTTCTCCCTCCCCATCGTCAGTGTCTTTCTGCTCATGGTGGGTGCTGGGTCAGAGACTCCAGGACAGGCTATCAGCCCTGCTGGGGCCAGACCCAGCCTGGAATGGGTGCCTATTGGGTTCTACGGCCCAGCGGGAAGACTCGCTGTTGTTACGAAGCCTGGCTCAAGTCCCTCCTCTTGCACACAGCCTCTTGACCTTGGGGATCATTCCCTTGTTAGAGTTCCCCGGTCTGGGGTGCCCATCTGGCACTTGAGTTATATGTGGCTGTTGTTTTTCTTGTGCCAGCTGCTCTCCTTGGTTAGATCCTAAATGATTGAGGCTTCAGGGAAGTGCAATATAATTCCTCTGGATGGAAGGAACTTTTATCTTCCTCCTTCTCCAGCTGACAGCCTTGCATATAATAAATGCTTGTTCAGTGAATGAAGGGATAAATTAATGGGCGCAGGGACCAACCATGAGATCCTGGTGCACTTCTCAGGGCAGCTGCCCTGAGCCTGGGGCTGTCTGTGTTGTCATATGTCACAGAGCCCTTAGTGTTTACACAGGGTGTTGACATCATTGGCTCCGTGGCCCATGAGTCTGGCAGGGTGTGTGGATCAGGGCTTTCAGTCAAACAGCTGATCAGTGTGGAGACTGCCACTGCAGAAGCCTAACTTGAAGTGAGGTACCTTTTCCAGCTCACCTCAAATCCTGATGCAGTCCCCATACCCAGAGATTCAGATCGACTGGGTCTGGGTTGGGGTCCCCAAAGTAGTTCTCTCAGCCCCTGGCTGAAAACCACTGCCCAGCACTAACGTGGAAGGGGGTGCAGTCAGCGTGGGGGCTTTCAGGGGTCTGAGCGCTGCTCCCCTGCCTGCCAGCTGTGGGGGTCTCATCTGTAAAATGGGGGTAATGATAGTACCCAGCCTCTAGGGAGGTCAAGAGGACTGAGTGAGTCCACGCGAGCAGTGTTTTTAGCATGTCCTAGGTGCTAAGTGGCGAGTGTGCTCTGGGAAAGGCAGCGCGGGCGTCCCCGCCCCTTTCTCACAGCAGGCCCCAGAAGTCTGGAGCGGGAACCGGCCATTTATTATCCAGGCAGGAGGGATGGGAAGGAACAGACTTCTGCACTTAAAGCACTTTTACTTTATTAAGAGCCTTTCTAATGTAAAAAATGCTCACACAGTCACTTTGCAGAGCAGCTGCATTACCATTATTCTCAACACTCAGGACACAATGAGATTAGGTGTGGGGCAGGGGGAAGGTGGGGTGAGCGTTTGAAGGCTGGATTTCAATCCAATTCTGCAGGTTGAGCCCGTGCTAATGCAATATTATCAGATTCGGAGGCAAGGGCCTCTGGGGCTTAGTTCCAGGTTTCTCCAACATCTGGGTCACCGGCAATGTCGCTGCTGCTTTTATTCTAACTACATCAGGGACAGTCAGAGAGAGAACTAATTCCCTGTTGTCACAATGGCTTGCCTTCAAGGCACCAAGAGGACACTCTTGTCAAGGAACCCTTCTTGATCACGAGACCTGAAGCAGAAGTGGGTTAACCCTTCCTGATGACCAGACAAGGCACAGGAACACGCAGTCCTGGCAGCCATCCACTACATCTGGACAAGTTTCAAACGAGAGGCCTCAGGGATCAAAGTAAGGCACACATGTAAGTACCCCATGCAGCCATGCGTCTGCTCAGCCTGCCAGCTGGCCCCAAGAGCCAGATCAACACGCAGCATGCACGTGCACTGAGCGCACACTTGGCACTTAGCAGAGTGGTAGGTGCTGGGGCTGGGAAGGGTGGTGATTGCGATCTCAGTCCCTTCCCAGGGGGGTCAGGGGTTAGCATGTGAAAAACCGTAATAAAAGGTACCATTGTGACCAGGGCCTTAGGAGAGAAAGCCAGATATGCTTCCCAGGCTGAGCTGACAGCCTTCGTCAACTCTTCCTCCGGTTCCTCCTCTCCTCGAGAGACTGGGGCGGGGTGCTGGGGGCAGTGATGTGCTCATTTACCACCCTCCACTGCAACTGGAAGCGGTCAGTGATACAGTTTGGGCAATCAATTGTTAAGTGGAAGCCCACTGGTGGGTTTCAGGATAGCTTTTGTTTTCCCGATAAAAGCGGAAAAGAAGCTGGGAAGCAAACAGGGTTTGCCTGGAAAGCGAAGAGGATGCCTGGGTATTCAGCAGTCGTCTTGCTGCCATGCGGCCACAGCCTCAGACCGAGGCCACGGCAGAAAAGTTGTTCTTGACCTAAGCCAGCAGCTGCCTTACTCGAGACTCTTAATATGCATGTATCAGGCCTTTGCAAGACTGCCCTTGGCCTTGCTGGGTCATTCCTGATTGATGAGGTACGTACAGGGAATCTGAAAGAAGGGGTCTCTCTAAAGGACAGCCTAAGGAGGGGCCCCGCCTGCGATGTCCCCACCATCTGTGACAGCCCCGAGGGGACCACAGGCAGTGAGGGATGAGTTGCCCGCAGATTCAGAAGATGGGTGGGTAGACAAAACCACAGTGACTGTAATTCTTGATAAGCTGTTTGTTTGGGTACAAGTAGATTGCGGAAGAGCAGGGCACAGACCTGCCCTTGAGCCCTCGCCTCAGGGTCACTGGGTCTGAGGAACCACGGCGCCTCCTCGACTGGAATTGTGAAGAATGTGAACAAAGACAGGGCTTGCCACACTGGCCGTCAGTGGTCCTTCAGGGGATGGTACAAGGTTTCTCCCGAGGCCAGCTGGACACTTCACATTTATCTTTTTTTCTCCCTTCACTTGCCTTCTGGTTGGATGCATGACCATTTTATTGCTGTTAAAGACAAATGTCTCGCCCTCATTCTCTCTCACACAGAGAAAGTAGCAGGAGGGAGGGAAAAAGCAGCAAGTTGCAGGCTGCTGTCATTATGTCTGGGCTGAAGGGGAGCCAAATGTGGCTGGGGAACTGTCACTTGCTGCCCACGCTGCATTCCACATGGGCCAGTGTGCTGGCCCGGGACTCTGTCATTACTCATCTCCCAGGAGCCTTGAGCAATCCTGCCCCAGGGTGGGGGCTGGCCTCTCCAATTGCCTGAGCCCCTCCTCCAACTCAGGCGTCAATGGCGGAAACTAAACTGTGTGCTCTCTGAGCCGCTGCAAACCTGGCAGGGCAGAAACTCCTGGGCTTCGGTCACTAGGCAAAGAGTGGAGCTTCATGCAGCTCAGGAGAGATGCTCTCCATCTCTTTATTTGTGTTCAGTCCCTGGAACCCCCTGCTTTCACCTCAGTCCTTTGCCATTGAACCAGTTGAGAAACCTGTCTTCCTCCTGCATTCATTCCACAACTATTCGTTGAGCTCTCATTGTGTCCCAGACACTTTTCTTGGTTCCATTCCTTCACTCAGCAAAGCTTCCCCAGAATGTCTGGCCGCCACCTGCAGCAGGCACCCCTGACCTCTGCTTTGGAGTGACACTTGAGTTTGGTGTCCCCTTCCTCCTGCCTTCTGAGTCCACTCCTTCCCTTCTCCCCTTATTCCTGTTTTTCTCTCCATGACCTCTGGTTCCCATCAGCCTTTGGGGGAAACAAAATCCATCATTTTATGTCTGTTTACTTTTCTCTTTAATATAAACAAGTCTTTTACTCTTGTTGCAACTTGTCTTCTTACGCAGCCCCCTTGGATCTTAGAGAAATACTTGTATTTGGAAACAGCAAACGTAGAGGGAAGGACAAGCGATTCTGGGGTGAGAAGAGGTTCCAGTTTTAAGTGCTGGCGCCGTCACTCACTATTGTGACCTTGGACAAGTTGCTCAAGCTCTGTGAGTCTGTTTCTTCATCTGTACAATGGGTATGACATGAACACTGTAAGTCTTTAAAGTGGGTTAAAGGCATTGATTCATTGGAAAAGCACGATATGGACCTTTCACATTCGGAGACTGTGAAGGTCACTGCAGTCATGACTGCAGCCGACGGATGTTTGCCCGGGTGCGGGGCTCTGTCCTTCACACTCAGGTTTCCAGATCTGGGAAACCTCTTCATTTGCACTGCTTCTCACCCCTACCCGGGAGGCAGATGTTAGAAGCTAACTGAGATGTTTTCTGGATTAATTTCCCCCAAACGCTCAGCGTTTTATGTTTCATAATGTCTGAAGAGGCTGGAATTTTAATCTCCCTTCTGCCACTCCTAGTCTTATTTTGGAAATGGACTTAAAGTCACATTTTTGAGATGCTGAATGTGTGACCCCTGGGCTATTTGGGGCATCCATTTGCTGCTGTTTATAACCTTGGGCTCTTGACCTCGCTTTGTCTGTCACTCGGAACTTACCCGAAGACCTCAGGGTAAGATGGGCTCTCCCGTGCCATCTCGTCTCCCTGCACTCTGGTTTTGGGTGACATGCTCTCTGGGCTTCTGATTTAGATTTGGCATCTCTCCCACTCCTGCCTTCCTTCTGCAAGTTGGTCAACTCAGCCTTTCAGATGGTCCAAGCCCTTTCTGGACCTTTCTGGTAGAAAGGCTCTCGTATACCTACTCCTCCTTGAACCATAAGCAGCACTGCTCTGCTTTTAATTCCCATTGAATTCTTTGTGCTTCAGCAAAACGTACTTTATTTACCTGTGCATAACATATGCTCTTCACCTTCACCCAAGTTATAGAGTATATATGCAGCATATCATTTGATTCTATTTTACATAATGTATAATATCGCACGTATAATACATGCACTATATAACATTATATGTACAAGTTTTCCTCTGAGTCTAAAACAATGGTCTTAGGGATATTTGGAAATCTGAAAAAGAGGTAAAACAATGGGTCATGATACCCCCTAGTGGCCGAGAATGGCAACACATATCTCAGCAAAGGAGAAGGTTCCTAACGTTACCAAAAACAAAAAATTTGAGACCACACAGATAAACATAGGATTTGGTTAATTCCCCTTATGTTATAGATTTAACTGTATTTCCCCTGCAATCTGTATTCACAGATATCAAAACTTCCTTTTTGAGCTCTGTGATTTTAGTCTTCTTTTTAAGGATAATAGACTGTGACTGCAGAGCAAAATCTTGTTTTTTGGGATTCACAATACTGTATACTATATTTAAATGAATACAACAACAGGTTCCCTTATAACTTCTGTTTTTTTTCCTGAGAGGATGTCTGTAAAATTTTGGCAGAGCCTTACGCCCCCAGGTATTTCACGAGTAAGGCGCCCTACGGGCTCTGGCGCACAAAGAACCCGAGAGAGCTCAGCGACCGTCAAGGGTTCTGAGCCTCTGATGCCTGCGTATTAGGAGGCCTCCACAGGAGTCCAGCAGGCCGCGGGGCCGTCCCGACTGGGCCGGGTGGGCCCCTCTGCCGGCGCTGCAGCTGCTTCTGGTCCCTTACACAGGGTCCTGGGCCCAGGACCCTGGCAATAGACAGAAACGATCTTTTTGCGGCAGACCCGCACCCGGATGGCTTCCCAGGGCCTTGACCACAATGGAAGTGTGTAACACTCACAGCCCACTAGAGTAGGGGCGGGCAGCCTTTTTCTGAAAAGGGCCAGAAAGTAAGTGTTTCAGATGTGTGGGCCGAGCAGGCTCTCTCACCCCCTCCCCCTCTGCTGTCACTGTGTGAAAGTAACCATGGCAACAGAGAGACGCGTGGGGGTGGCTGTGTTCCAATGGAGCTTCCCGAACAAAACACATTGAATTTCATATAATCTCCACGTGTCATGAAATATTGTTCCTCTTTTGACTTTTTGCAGCCACCTTAAAGTGCAAATTGTTCCTAGCTTGCAGATGGTGTGAAAACAGGTTACAGGCCGGAACTGGCCAGGGGTCAGTTCACTGATTCTTGTGTTAGAGTGACTGTTCTATCAACCTCTAGCAGATGGCAATTCTTCTCACGACCATGAAGAGCTGGAATCAGGACTCTGTTCTCTCCAATTTTCTAAACAGACCACAATTCGTAAGTGGTGAAACATTTTTCTATTCATCTTGACTGGTGTGGCTCAGTTAGTTGGGTGTTGTGTCCCTTAGCGAAAGGTCACAGGTTCAATTCCCAGTTAGGGCACAAGCCTGGGTTGCAGGTTTGGTCCCCAGTCGGGGCTCATATGAGAGACAACTGATCGATATTTCTCTCTCACATTGATGTTTCTCTCTTTTTCTCCCTCCCTTCAGCTCTCTATAAAAATAAATAATCAAAATCTTAAATTTTTTTTTTTTTCAATTCCAAACAGGCACATTATTTGTTTAGGTGTTTTGAACTGCTTGGCTGAGTCGACCTTTTATTTCCTTGAAGACTTTGTTGATCCACTGAAAATTCTCTTTGAAAAGCGGCCTTGCGGATGTTTTGTAAAAGTCCAATTTAGAACCTTTGGGGGCTCACTCAGTCACCTCCGAATCCTTTTCTTTTCATGTCCGCCTCTCTGTCCATTTCTCCTTTCTTCTTCCTAATTAGCTGACTATGTAATTAAACGTTTCCTTATTTAGTGGTTTGGAGCCCTCGCTGACTCTGTAATCATCCTGTGGCCCTCCTGTGGCCTCTTCTATTTCCTTTTGAGATGAAGTGCCCAGAAGTGAATCACAGTCAAGGTCAAGCTGCCTAAATTTGTATTACACGCGAGCACGCCATTACCATGGTGTTCGCTTCTCCTTAATGCAGACTAATAGCTCATTCTCCTTCGTGACCTCTACTGAACACTCAGCAGCCATCTTCGGGACTCTCTTTGTGATAATTTCGAGATCTTTTCCTTAGGAAGTTATAACTAATTCAGGTCCATCAGCGATCATAAATAGTTTAAATTGCTCTTTTGAGTGTGAACTGCCTCCCATGGGCCATTTAATTTACCAGGTGTCGCCTGGCTGTGCTTGTCCCAGGACCAGCCAACTGTCCCTGCCCTTCTTACCTTGGTTTCCACAGCTCCCTTTGGTCCAATCAGCAGAGGTGGAACTCACATCTGGGGTGAGCTGGTGCTCAGCTATTGACCCACCTAGAGACACGTTAATGATGGATTTGATCGGATTGGAAGAGTTTCAAGCCCAAGGAGGTTTTCTCTGGAGGATTTTTGAGAGGCCAAACTGATCCTGAGATTGTGCTAGGACTTGGTTTGTTTCTGTTCAGAAAACAATCCAGGGATTTTACTTTACCTGAAACTTTCCCTGTTTTGGTTTTAGGGCATTTATGGGTTTTTATAATTCGACACTCTAGAGAACATCTGAGACAAGGCTCTGCCCAGCTGACTTAGACTAAGCTTTTAGCTGCCCTCAGTTGGTAGTTGTGTGAGATGTTTAAATACACAATTAAGTTGGTAAAATTTGCAACTAGGTTGTAACTAGATAATAATATTGTATCAATGTTAAATATCCTGACTTTGTTAACTACTTCTGTGATTACGGGAGACAAAATCCTTGTACTTGGAAGGTACATACTTAGGGATTTAGGGTGAAAGGTCATATGTTGCTACTTTATTTCAAATGGTTCAGAAAAAAATGCATATAATCATACCTATATGAGCACACACACACACACATAAAGGAGGATAAAGCAGATATGGCAAAATGTTAATGATGAATTAGGTGAATGAAGGGTGAATATAGGTGAACAATATATGGGAGTTCATTAGTAATATCTTTGCAACTTTTATGTTGGCCTGAAGTTCTTTGCAAATGAATAGTTTAACAAGGAAGGTTGCTCCCTGGTGATAGTAGCACGTGAGACGTTTATGGGCTGCTGGCCCAGCCCTGCCATCTCCACAGTGCCCTGAGGTTCTTGGATTTGATCTGCCCTGGCCCTGTGTCTGCTCCTGCTCCTCAGGCCCTGTTCCTGCTGCCCTGGCCCATTTCAGTCAAGAATCCTCAGGCATGGGCTGAGCACCAGTCTGTGCCAGGTGGGGGTGGAGGAGTGGAGAGTCATTGTCCCCTTCCTTAAGGAGCTGCAGTCCAACAGGGAAGGCAGGAAGTCAAAGAATTGCAAAGGGCTGGAAAGAAGGGAGGTTTCTGAAGGAAGCATGTTGCAGGAGCAAATCCACCTGGGGGCTCAGGGAGCGCTCCTGGGGAAGTGGTGTTTGAGCCAGAGCTCTAGGCTGGTGCCGGTCAGCTTGGCAAAGGGCGGGGGAGGATGTGCTGTGGACAGAGGAACCAGGACATGTGCGTGGCCCTGAGGGGTACATTGGAGACGCTGAGAGAAGACCAGCCTGGCTGGAGCGGAACGGGGGCGGGGGGGGGGGGCAGAGGAGGCGGGAGAGGAAGGCAGGGTCTCAGATTTTTCTTCGTTCTGAGAACTGTGGGAAGGGTGTAGGCAGTAATGTCATGATTAGTTTTGCACTTTTGGAAAAAAAGAAACCCTCTAGGTTACGATGTAGAAAATAAATTGCCAGGAGCAAAAGTGGTGGGGAGAGAAGTCAGGGGGCTGTTGCGGCAGTGCGGTGAGCGGTTTCGCTTTCCCGGGCCAGAGGGTGGCTGTGCTGATGGAGGCGCTGGGTTGACACCAGAGATGTGGAGGAGGTGGCCTGGCTGGACTTGGTGACTGACTGGACCACCCATTCTGACATCCCTTTATTGAAACATTTTTGTTTTTCCTTTTGGTTTATAGAGCTGGTTGGAAAATACTGCCCCCCCCCCAAAAAAAAAGCATTTACAAATATACCCATTTGCATGGCATCGGTTAATTGCCTTGCTTACGTGTGCCTGAGATGAATATCGCTTGCACAAAGGCGAGTTTATCTCATTCAATAAACTCGTGCTGATTAGGAATTGGGACCTGCTCACTGTACACATTCTGGAAGCTTGCGATGTGAAAGATAAAAACTAAACGTAGTTTTAGAACGGTCTATTGTACTTATGAAACTGCACATTAAACAATAGGGTTTATGTTGGAGGATACGAATTTTGACAGGGAAGGGGCTGTGCGTTCTGCAATCACAATTCCCACAAATAAATGCTGTTGTACTCTTGCATGCCAAGGTTGATTTACAATTATAGTGATACATGTTTCACTTTGATTTATGGCATCCTGTTAGCCGTGGAATTACTTAGCAGAATCAGTTTGGCTCGACGTAAGATTTTTCTCCTTGCCTAGAAGAAATTTTGGCCTGAAGAAAAGATGACATTAATTTAAGAATAGTGTAGTTATCATTGAGCTATCAAAATAAATCTGAGGACATAAGTCAATTCCACAGCGTGGAGAATGCTAAATCGATAAGCCCAGAGAGACTTTATTGATTCCGGGGCCATCACTCGAGGCCTCTTCATTAGATTCCTCAGCCATATGTTTAATTGGAATGATAATGCGGATAACTTTGGGTAAGTCCTCGAGTCCCGACTTTGATGTGGGTTGTTCAAGGTAATGGAAATGGTGCGTTCCGCGGGGCCGGCTGGCGCGCTCCTTCAGACGCGGGAGCCTGCGGGTGGGAAGACTTTACATCTGCCTGTCTGCACGGCTTCTCCTCCGGGCCCACGACGGTTGGACAGTTTTCAGTCCCTCCTTTTAAATTTAATGTGAAAAAGTGTGTGGACAAACTGAAAACGATAGTAACTGAACATTAAAAGAATTACTGGTGGTTAACACCACCCTAATATATTAGCGACTGTTATGCTGAACTTTCATATCTGTTTCTGTGACTTGTCTCTCTCACTTAAAAGATGATGAACAGTTGAGGGCAAGAGTCTTTTATCTTTGTATCTCCTAGATCTTGTTTAAATGAATGCATATTTTGTTTAGCTGTGGCCAGAATTGTGTCAGTTAGCTGTTGCTGCATAATGACCCCAACATTTAGAGGCTTAAGACCCCTGAACCATTTCATTTGCTCGTGATTCTGCAGGTCTGATAGGTGTTCTTCTGCTCTCAGCTGGGCCTGGGTGGTCTAGGGTGGGCTCCCTCGCATGTCTGGTGTTGACCCCACAACTGGCACGATGGCCGCTGTCTCCGATATCCAGCAGGCAGTTCACATGGTGGCAGGAGAGGCCCCACCAGCAAGAGGGGAAGCAGTGATCGGGTCCTTGTGCAAGTACTTCTCAAACCTTTGTGTCACATTTGCTAGTAGTCCCTGCAGCGTTGGAGAGGCGGAGAAATGGGCTCTACCTCTTGAGGAGGGGAGCTGCCAAATATTGTGGCCATGTTTTTTTATAGTATACTGCAGAAATATGGGTAAATTTGGATTTCAGGCTCCCCCCCCCTTAACTATTGATGCTTCCTCTTGCTACATTTTTTTAAAAAGCTAATATTGAATATTTACTATGTGCTAGTTGCTTTAGATACATAAAACATTAAATTCTCAGATAACTCAAAAAAGCGGATGAACTTATTATTCCCACATTACTAGTGAGGAAATGGAGGCTCAGAGACGTTGACCAACTCACCCAAGGTCACACAGCTAGTAAGTGGGGGAGCAGAGATGTTAATCCTGGTCTCTCCAGCTCTAGGGCCTTACTCTTAGCAGAGTTCTCATGGTGACTACTGCTCCCCTTTTGTTGGGTGTTTAGATGCCGGTGATTTTTTGAAGTTGTAGGAAATAGCAGGAGGATTCCCAAGTTGTGTGTGAGACTAGCCCTCCATGCCCATGCGTTTCTCGCCCAAGGGTAACTCGGGCCTCCTGGCTCAGCCATGCTGTCTTCCAAGTCTGCCAAATAAGACCCCTGTGACTTTTGATAATTTTGGTGTTTGCATTTGTCCTGAGCCATGGAGGTAAAGGGGTAGCAGAGTCTGCCCAGCCTTTATGAAGTGTCTGGGCTCCATTCTGTGTGATTACTCAGCCTCCTTCCCCTTCTCAGGAAGGCTGAATATTGGCAGTGAGTCAAGAAGCTCTCCACTGTGGTCCAGAAAAATCTTTATTTTGTTGCCTCCTTTCCTAGACCTAGGCTCCTGGAGTGATATCATGAAATTACTCAGGTGTCCTCCTGCTTTCGCCTGACCGCTATCTCCCTCCGATTTTTTAGCTGGTGGAGCCAAGCTGATCGGACCACAGGCTCAGGATTGTCATTGGAGGCCAGGCCAGGCTCAGGAACCCCACCCTCATGCAGATGAGAGGCAGAGCAAAGCAGAAGAGCTGCTTGGATATAATTGTTGGATGGGAAAGATCATACATGAAGATTAACACTGCCATGTAGGAGGGACTTTCAAAGGTGTCCAGAAACTAGGCTAGGAGCTCAGCTGCATTTCTCCACACTTTAACCACCATTTCAATAATTGGGCCAAAAAAAATAAGTATAAAGGGAAAACCCCACTCTTTCTGCGTTTTTCCTTAATTCTCACAATACTACCATACTCATGACCCTTCTGACATCAGACAGGTGTTTTCTACACATCCAGCCATTCTGCAACACCAGCGGGACCTCCTACAATTCAATTCAGTTCTGACATTAACCAGAGCTATTGTAGAAACCACACATTGGGGGCTCAGTCCCACAAGACTGGCCCACACTTTGGATGCCAATCACAAGCAGTAGGTCTCTAGGTTACCCACAACTTCTGCGCCACATGGAGCGCCCCCACGCCCCTCCTTGGATTTGATCATTTGCTCACAGAACTCACAGAGCCCACAGAACTCAGGGAAACACATTTATTAGTTTCTTATATGATAAAGGATACAGAGGAATGGCTCGGTGCAGAGGTACATAGGGTGAGCTGCGGAAGGGGCCAAGGGCAGGAGCTTCTGTCCCTGTGGAGTTGGGTGTACCACCCTGCTGGCGTGTGGATGTCCTCATCAGCCTGGTAGCCCACCCAACCCATACTATGGGATCTTTGTAGAGACATCATCACATGGGAATGGTCAATCATTATTGACTCAGTCTTCGGCCCCTGGCTCCTTCCTGGAGACTGGCAAGGGGATAGGGCTGGACATTCCAAACTTCTAATCATGGCTTTGTATTTCTGGTGATCAGACCCCACCCAGGAGATACTCAGGGGCCCACCAAGAGCTGCCTCATTAGGATAAAAGACTCTCCTGTTACCCAGGAAATTTCAAGGGATTTAGGAGTTCCGTGTCACGAACTGGAGTCAAAGACCAAATACAAAAGCTGCTCCTAGTGTTCTTGTCACTTAAGAAATTACAAGGGTTTTAGGAGCTCTGTGCCAGGAGCTGGGGGCAGAGACTAATATGTATTTTCTATTATTTCACAGTAGGCAACTTACTTAAGACCTAAAATCCAAGAACAGGAATGTCTTGAATGCTCAGCTTCTCAAAAAGCCCAGGCCCCCAGGTGTGTTTTGGGCCGCACTCCAGGGCTGTCCTGAAGCTGGCTCACGCCAGCTTCTTTGCCATACCAGCTGGTCCAAATTTCCAGGAATTGTGCGTGTCAGTTGTTAACACAGCCGTTATTAAAAATTAAACTGTATATACTTACAATTAAATTATATTAAAAGGTAGTAACTAATCAAAACTCACCACTTCCTACTTATTTTACATTTTATTCTTGGAGTAGCACAGTACTATATTGCGGCGTACCACTGTGCATTTCTTCCCAACTGCAGCCCGTGGCATCAGGTTGGTAGCTTGGAATTGGCCATGGCGGCGGTATTCACAGCCTGGAAATCTGCAGAGGCCACGCGTCAGGGATTGGTTTATTGTTTTGTTGGTTACCTTGACTTGGGAAAGGCATGGAGAAAATGTGAATAATGCCTACTACACTTACGAAGTGCATCGTGTCCGTACCTGTTACGGTGCTTTGAGGGAATTCTCCTAGTGTTTGGAGAATCTTATTCTATCTTATCATCTTATTCGGCAAGGGAGTCAGTCATGCTGATGAGCAACTGAGGTTCTGATGCGGTTTTATTATTTTGTGTTCTTTTTACTTGTTAATATAAAGGAAAATCTCAACCAACATTCAACTATACTTGTTTGTCAGTTGCAATATAGGTGGACTATAGATATAGGATTCGGCAAAAATCAACAAAACATTGTGTGAGCTCACTGGGCATATGGTATTTATAACAAAGAGAATTGCACAATCGTATCAGAAAAATTTATATTAAACTTTTATAAGTAGTATATTTACATATGCACACATTTTGTTTCTCCTGCAGCAAGAAGTTGTTAAACATTTACCAATGTACAATTGGCACACTCCCCACCACACTCTTACTGGTTGTAAGAATTCTGGGTTTGGGGTGGGGGTGGGGGGATTTTCCTCTTCAATCTGTAGGCATGAAAATGCTGCCTTTCCTTTTATTTTTGGTGGGCTCAGTCACAAAGAGCCCAGCAATTCGTCAAAGTCAGCCAGCTGAGCAAGTCCAAAGGGGAAAAACGGCTTCCTGGCAAGCTGAGGCCTTCCTTGGAAAGGCCTGTACCGAGAGCAGGTGGAGGACAGAGTTAGCAGCTTTGGAGGCTCCTCTAAGTGAACATCTTGTCTGTCACAATGAGCATTTTCTCATTACTGCATTTAGATTGATCAAAGTGACAATGACAGCAAGCATTTATATGCTTTTTTTTTTTTTTTTTTTACTAAGCATGCCCACATTTATTGGCTATTTCATACTTGTAAAGATTCCTCTGATTTTAGCAATTTGTGGGCAGCTGGAGAGGGGATGTATTTATCACAGTATGAGATGTTAGCTAGCTCATTCCTCTCCAGGATGTATTGCCTCTCAGCCATGGATTAAAGGCGTTTACTTACTATTTCCTACACTCGTTATTATACCCAATCTGCAGTGAATTCAGGGCAGGAAACAAAACTCTTTAAGGCGTTATTAACAGTTCAAGTGGAAAGAGCAATCCACTTGCCAAAAGTAAGTGTGTTGCAATTGTCTTGGACTCTATTTCTGTCCGTGGGGTGTTGGTTGGAGAAGGGCATCCGGAGTCCTGGGGGTGCGTAGGGGTAGATGTGAACATAACCAGCTCCATCTCTGTGTCCTGGATTTCATTCCAGTTTGAAGTCTCACGTGGTGACCTTTGACCAACCTCGCGGCTCTTAGCAAGCTTATCAAAGCCTCCTAGTTGGTGATTATCTGTGTTCCTTAAAGTGTAGCTGTAAGTATTTTGGTTAGTAACACTGGAATAAATATCAAACTGGTGATAGTACTGATTCTAAACAATTATCTATCACAAAACTACCAGGAGGGATGGCCCCTCATACAACTGCCCTCTTTGTCCTTTTGCCTTGTCAATTGTTAGTAGCTGAGTTAATTATTTAAAAAGTATAGTAACATACCTTGGCTATTGTAAATAATGCTGCAATGAACATAAGGATGCATCATTTCAATTAGTATTTTGGATATCTTTGGATAAATACCCAGAAGTGGGATTGCTGGGTCACATGGTAGTTCTATTTTTAATTTCCTGAGGCACAACCATGCTGTTTTCCACAGTGGCTGCACCAGTCTGCATTCCCACTAACGGGGGGCTCGAGGGTTCCCTTTTCTCCACATCCTCACCAGCACTTGTTGTTTGTTGATTCATTGATGATAGTCATTCTGACAGGTATGAGGTGATATCTCATTGTGGTTTTAATTTGCATTTCTGGTGATTAGTGACAGTGTCCATTGTCCTCTGACAGACAATTGGATTAAAAGATGAGGTACATACACACAGCGAACAGTTACTTGGCTATGAAAAAGGATGGAGCCTTACTGTTTTCGACAACATGGATGGACCTAGAGAAACATAGAGAAAGACAAATACTGTATGAGTCCATTTATACATGGAATCTAATGAACAAAATAAATGAACAAACAAAACAGAAACAAACTCATGGACACAGAGAACAGACCGATGGTTGCCAGGTGGCAGGGAGGTAAGGCCCTGGGTGAAAAAGCTGAAAATTTTAAGAAGTAAAAACTGGTAGTTACAAAACAGTCACAGGAATGTAAAGTACAGAATAGGAATATAGTCAGTGGGGCCAGGTGGGCACTGGACATACTGGGGGCAGCACTTTGTAAGTCATGTAAATGTCTGATCACTGTGCCGTACACCGGAACGAACACAATACTGAATGAGAACTGTAACTGACAAATGAGAAAGTACAGTAACAGGCGCCTGTAGCAGAGAATACTTTGCACAGAACTGCTGAGCTGTCTGTCCGCTCCGACCCTGCTTCCCTGTAAGTAAATTGCCCTATAATCAGTTCTCCTATCTTCTTTGGCATTGCCTGCATTGTTCTTTGTTCTGAAGATACCTTCTGGTTACAGAGGACACTGTACCTTCGTACATGCCACCATCAGACACAGGAATCAAGAAAGGGGAGCAAACAGTGCCTTCTGTATTGTGGCCAGAGTTCCTGTCCATTTTGTAAATACTGTGCCTGTTTTAGCTTTGCTCACATGGTGAATTGGGAAAAATGAATTGATGTTATGATGACGGAAAACACCACCCAACCCACTTATCTTCCTGTGTAACTGTGATCAGCATCATGGCCTGCAAGTGTTTCTCCAGAAAGTTTTGCATAGAGTGCAGTGTGAATCAGTGCCACAGCACACGGAGACTTGTCGGTACTAGTTCCTGCCCGTTAGCAACAACTGGGCGAGGTCTCTCCTGCACACGGGGCGCTGGGAATGTGGCTGCTGTCCAGTTAGCATGATTAACTTTCACAGCTGCGAGCGATCTCTCAGACCCCAAAATGGGCATTTGGGACTGAAAGAACTAAGCCGATGTTCTCCGATGATCGCACTAAACCAGATGGTTGTCAAATATTAACTCCACTTTATGCTGTGTGAGCTTGCATTGTCTACAGTAGCACCCTTGGCACACTTGGGAATGAAGAAATTCAATTTCAAAAGTAAACACAGTTAGAGTACAAAAATAGTTCAGAGGACAGCTTATACACAGAACAGAGCTCAGCTAATTTGGACCAACAAATACAACTGAAATTTGCAGAGCTGAAGCAGTATTTTATCCAGCCAAAGGTTGCAGATACAATTTTTTCATCAAGATTTGCTTTTTTCTCCTGCGTTATTGATTACTTTTGTGAAGGAGAGCATATTGACATGGGCAGAAGACCGTGACGAGTTGGAATAGTTTTAGATGGCGTATCTTTGGCAGGTCTTTGTGTTCTGATTTCAGTGGGAACCACTGTGGATTCTGCAATAGCTTCAATAACCAGTTCCATCACAGACCTAATCATCCAACACATCATCCCCTGTAATTCGACTGAAAAGCGGTGAGACAGCAAAAGATTCAATTCTTAAAGAGGATTTCGCAGCCCACCAGCTTACGCTTATTAGAGATGCTCTTACACACTCTTCACTCCAACCACGACTAAATAAACCCAGAGGCTTTAACCAAGGATGGAGGTGGGAGGGGCAGGGGAGGGGACCAGAACAGACTTCTAGGGGAAAACAGGGTAAAAAAACATTAGACAGGATTTACTGTCCTACGGAAGTTCTAATCTCAAAATATTGAGAACTTGCAAAGTGAGTCTTTTTTTTTTTTTTTCCTCTGAGGACATACCTTCAGGGCAGCTTACAGTGAAAAGAACCCTGTGCTTCATGATGGAGACCTGGCTCCTGCAACCTCTTCTTCACCGTGGAACCTTCCACAAGGCTCTTGACCTCTCTGAGCCTCAGGCCCTTGTTTGTGCTGTGTAGGCTTTCCGCCCTTGGCACTTTTGCTCCTCACCGGAAAGCTTTCCACTTTTAAGATGGGGATGCCTTGAAAACTTTGCTCTTACACCAGGTTGTCTTAATTTTCATGCTTTGGAATTTCAGCAAACATCATTTTTTTGAAGCTATATTGGGGAAAATGAGGAAGGTCAGCTGGTTTTGGAATGTATGAACCAAAATGTAAGGAAAGTACCATGCTTCGGGTAAGCCGACAGTATCACAAACCAGCCCTCATTTCGCTTGTGTGTGTGCTACGGCATAAATTTCTAAAAAGATACAAAACCACTGTATGCATGTTACCCAAGTGTCTGCCTTCTCCCTTTGTACATATTAGGTGTATTTTAGAGGTCATGCTTCTGTACTATATTGCTTTTTGCCTGCGCCTACGTTGACCTGTGGTACTCACCCCCTTGGTCTTCACTCTTCTCCCCTCACCTTCATGCTATCTCTTGGGGCTGCTTTCACCTCTTCCTGCTTCCCTTTCTGCTGGAAACCACCCTCTTCCTTCATTCCCCCAACGCACCGTGACAAAGCCCAGGTAGGGCAGATCGGTACCAAGAGTTTGGAGGCATTAGAGAGTAGTTATTGTGCAGGACAAATCAGTTCAGACCGCTCTCAGAAATTCCTCCCCGAGCCCTGTGGTGAGTGTGTGGGAATGGGTAAAGCGTGACTAGATGGAACAGTTAGCAGCTACCCTTTTTCTCCTTCCCCCGCTAGGTCTTGGAACTGGAACAAGAGAACAGATTAGCTCATTCACAGTTCGCCTGGAGCGGGCTCTGTTAGCAAAGTTCCCAGCTAGAAGACCTTTAAAAATGTTTTTGGCTCTAACATCTGGTTAAGCCAACCACACGGCAACTCAAAGTCTGCTTGATGAGGTCGGCTTAATCCCCATATTTTCTCTGTTAACTGTCTTCCTGGTCTGTCTTTGTAAAACTCTTTGGGGGTGTTTAGCCACGTAGTGACAGAGGTGGAGATTTAACAGTTTTAGGCCCCTTGATTTTCTTGAGATAAAGAGACCCTTCTACTGTCACTTATCTTATCCAGCTTGTCCTCAGATCCTGTTGAAATTCCTTTTTGTCACCCCCCCCCCCCCCGAGTTGTAATCAAAAGGCAGATTAGCCTGGTTATCAAAGCCCATCGGCTCAATGCTCTTTGTTAAATGACACCCACCAGGAACCGCAGAGCAGCGCTTTGCAGGGTTAGCTGGCTGAGTTATTACAACGATTTCATTTAATAAACTTGCCGCCAGCATCTTAATCCTCAGTCAAGTGTAAGCATGAGAATTCTCGTTAGCCATGATTAGGCGGCACTGATGGTTAACAACATTTTGTCATCCCACAGGATTCATTTTCATTAAAAGTCTAAATTGATTTAAAAAAATAATTTCAACAAGAGCCCCTGATGGATGGCAACTCACTGGGCTTTCAGGAGGAAGACCTGTTGTAGGCAAACCATTTCAACTGTGCAGTTTGATTTTGCTTTTGGGTTTATGCTGGGACCTATGTCCCGTGGGGTTTCTTCTAATCCTTCAGCCCCCTTCTCCTGCCTGACCTGTACCTGTGTCCTGCCCATCAAACTGGCTAGGTGTTCTCCCCATACCTGCTATTCTACTAAAGGTGCAGAACATTCCCTGGAGGCATCAGGAATTTTCTGTCTTCCCTCCCTTAGGGTCTGAAGTGGAGCCATATGGGGTTCTCGGTAGTGTTCAGAGTTCTGGTCACACTGGTGGATTCTGCCATGACTTTGAGCTCCTTCCTCCTACCTGCCACCTCCTGGGAGCACTGCCCCTGTGCCTCCACACGGAACAGCACCAGGCACACAGTAAGCACTCTGTGGGTGTGTGAGGGATGGAAGAATGAGGGGCCGAGGGTCCCAGGTTCTAAATATATGACTGTTGTCTCTTGTTTTTTTAAAAAATATTTTTCAATTATAGTTGGTCTACAATATTATATTAGTTTCAGGTGTATACAACACAGTGGCCAGACACTTATACTCGTATACCTTATGAAGGGGTATATAATGATGTATATAAACCCTCACTTTGTAAGGTATGTAATTGCCTCTCCTTTTCTGAGAGCTGTGTTCAGCTGGGTCCTGGGGAAAGCAGACACAGAGACAGGATTAAACATGCAACAGTTTTATTGAGGGAAATGCCTATTTGAGAGGAGGCAGGGAGAGAGCTGGACAGTTGGGCAGGACTGTTGCATTGATGCAGGCTTGACTTGAGTGAAGGAAAGAGGGAGGAAAGCCTGGGTAGTAACATCCCAGACCGCTGTGCAGGCAAAGGAAGGTTCAGCAAGGATGCTGAGGAGTCTTAGAGCCAAGTTGGCTACCAGCCCAGCTACGGGCCTGCCTTGGCATACCTGCAGTGCTCAGTCATTGGCTGGGAGCAGCCCCTAGGAAGTGTGGCCTTGGTGTGAAGGCGGCGCTAGATTTCCAAGTGCAGCAGCTGGGGCCGTGGTGAATTACACATCCTGGAGTTGTAGGTCTGCAATGCGTGTTTCCGTGGTCGCTGATGACCAGAGCTAAGCCAACAGCCACAGTCCAATACCTGCCTCGGGGTCTGCCTTCTGTTGAGCTATGGGTGCTTCCTGCCTCTGGGTTACTCTCCTGTAGGCATCTGTGGTGCACTTTGAGGCTTTGTTGCACACGAGGCCATTCATGGCTCAGAATCTGCCACTGCTATCCGCCCAGCCCCCCCATACCTTCCTGCCATTGAAAGCACCAATGTTAACTCTGAGAAGGACATGTGCCATTCTGCCAGGGAGATCTGTGCCTAGGAGATCCTTTCTGGACAGCCCCACCTAGGGGCTGGACCCTGATAGCTACTTTGTCTCTTCTCCTCCCCTGGCACCAGCTAAACTGCTTGGTACCATGGTCTTGTTTAAGATCAGCTCTGTTTAGCTGTCTACACCTTTGGTCCCTAGGAACACAAGAGCTTCAAAGGCCTATTATCATATATACAAAAAGATAATAGGTAGGCTCACTTTGGTGAATTAAAGATTTGATCTTTGTCAAGGAAGCTACAGGCCTGGGACAGGACTACCTGCCATGACTTGCTTTTAGTTAGGACTTTTTATGTTCCAACCATCCTGTGTGGTTACTTTTGGTCTCTGAGTTTGTAAGGCCACCGTGCAGGCCTCCCCTGAGCTTGTCAGGTTCAGTGTGCGGCCCCTGTTTTGTCCACATGGGGCTGGCTTCCAGTCCAGGATGTGCAGAGGACCGGGGCAGAGAGGAAGTGCGATGATGGGCATTGTGTCACCTGGCACTGTGTCCTTGGCTTGTCTCTTCCTGCAGGCACTGACTAGGCTCAAATGCCTGTCCTTGGGAGAGAGGACGAAGCAGGAAAGTACCCACTGGGGAGATGTGGGTGAGTCAGAAGGACCGGTCCTCTTCTTTACATAAAGCTTCACCATGAGGTAGGGTTTTCTCAATGAAGGGTATTAGTCATTGAGATAAAGACCAAGTGAACTTTCCTAGGGGCCTTTGACTTGGTACAGGCTCATCTATGTGGGGTGAATTTTGCGTGGTCTTGCCTGGTGGGGAACAGAGAGTGGGAGGTAGGGGACAGGAGATGGGAGAAAGGGCAGGCAAGGACACAAAAACAAATTCACATTGGGATCATCTGCTTACTCCTCTGCTGGAGTCTGATGGGTCTCATCATTGTTCCTGCTTTTCCTTATTTGCTAGAACTCCCCCAGGGCACAGTAAAAAAATACAGAAATCTGATGCTTTATTTTAAATTTATGCTTGGTTTCATAAAGATTAATTGGAGGAAAAAATATAAGCTGTGACTACTCTTTTTTATCCCACTGAGAGAGGAATCTGTGACACTTTCTCTAGTGAATAGAACTCAATGGTTCTTCTCTGTGTAGTAAAATGGTCTTATAGTTGTGTTTGATCATGGCATTGCATGTCACGACAAGCCTGTTGAGTTCTGCATTTAAGCCCGTTTTGGGGGATGTGGAGCTCAGCCTTTCTCCGTCACACAGGACTAAACTTAGCACTTGGTTTGTGTAGAGCTGGTGGTGTTGGCTGGTTGATGAGCACTTTGACCGCCAGTGTGCAGAAAAATCAGTCCCATTCCATGCGCTTAGCCAACACACTCTGGTCCTGTCGGACCAATGTTTGTGGAAAAGGACAGTGTCCTTTCCAATGCAGAGCTCCTGCCGTGTTGTCCTGGCTGTCAAAATATTTTGAATATTGCCTTTGATTCACATCTCTACCTTTTTTCACAGGTAGGTTGCGCTGCCAAACTGTAAGCCAAGATATCTTGTCCAGCCTTGAAAAATAAGTGCTCCCTGACATGTCTAAAATTTATGGGTGACTGATGAAGTGCAATGAATTTACAGGGAGCTACCTCCAGGCTTCACCAGATGAGGCAACTGAGTACTGTTGAAATAATTGTTTTATTTATAGTCCATTAAACTTCTATTGGGCAGACTTCCAAGCTGGTATCGATCACACCTGGGACCACAGGTCAGTAACATCCTTTACATGTGACTGTTTCTCCCTGGGGCCCAGGGTAGTGCATATGTTCATCTGTTCCAATCATATGCTGGCCTCTGGGACGGTGATGGGTCAGCTTGTGCTTTGATGTGAGATTATGAAAGTTGAGCTCCTTGTGCCCCTGGAGTCCTTAGTTCTGAATGTTATACTCTACACCGAATTTCTGAGACTACCACTCTGCCTAGAAGGGCTGAGACTTGCAAAGAAGAGAGGAAAAGGTAAAAGACTGACATTTATGCAACAGGAATTAAGTTGGAGATCACACTTGTCTCATCCAGTTTCCCAGGCCTTTGTGCACTCTTCTTGCCTAAGCAAAGCTAGTCATATGCTGCAGACTTGTCCTTCTATTCCAGACACATAAGTATGACCTATAGTAGTAATAATAGTAATACTTATGATAATAGCTATCACTTATTGGAGCAATGACCCTGTGTCAAACCCAGGGCCAGTGGTTCCACACTATTTTATTTACTTTTTAGAACAATACCCCTGCAAATAGGAATTATTTCCTATTGTTCATAGATAAATAACATGGGGCTCTGAGAGATTTAGTAAGTTGCCCATTTGCTTAGCCTAACTCTTCCCAGCACCAAAGCCCACAGTTCATCCTTGATCTCCCAAGCTCTCCCAATGCCCCTCCCCCTCAATGCATTTTCTGTTTTTGAAGATTTTATGTATTGTATTTTTAGACAGAGGGGAAGGGAGGAAGAAAGAGAGGGAGAGAAACATCAATGTGTGGTTGTCTCTTGCGTGCCCCCTACTGGGCACCTGGCCTGCAACATGGGCATGTGCCCTGACTGGGAATCGAACCGGCAGCCCTTTGGTTCTCAGGCCGATGCTCAATCCACTGAGCCACACCAGCCAAGGCTCAGTGCATTTTCTAAAATGAGGTCTGGGTTAAGTGTTTTATATGCTCCAACTTTGGATGCAAAGTTCATATTTCCTTTAAAATTCCCCTGCTCACCCCTCTAGTCAAGGTTATCTTGGACACAGAAAATTCTTCAAATATTCAGACTATAGGGGGCCAAATATATGGTGATGGAAGATGATTTGACTTTGGGTGGTGGGCACACAATGCAGTATACAGGTCATGTGTCATAGGTATGTACACTTGAAACATGTATGATCTTATTAATCAATGTCATCCCAGTAAAATAGGATAAAAAATATACCTCTGTCACCCATGGCTTGTTCTGACTCTTGACAGCCTGTGAGTGTTCCTTCCCTTGCATGAAAACAGCTCTCCCTGACTTGTAATTAGAAGTGAAATGATTTAAAATAGCTTCCACACGGCTCAGCTTTCAAAGAGCTTCCAGTTACACATAACTTCACATAAGCGGATAGTCAGAGGCTAGAGCCGGAGAGCGCAGTTCCTGCCTCCTGACTGGCATGCAGCAGGGGCATGCGCTCGGCATGCAGCCTCGGTCGGGTCGCCCCTCTTATCTGCTGCCTCCTGGCATTGGCAGCAACTCACCCTGGATTACAGAAAGACTTCACAGGGGCACTGAACAAGGGGATGGAATCAACTAGAACAGAAAAACTAATTGGTTTGACTCTTTCCTTAGCCATCAGTAATTAGTTTGGGATTGATAGCTCGTCTTATAAAATGAATGTTTCCTTTCCCAAGGTAGAATTTCTTGCCTTGGTTGCAAGTTCAAACAATTTCATTTAAAAGATTCCATCAGAAGTGAACCTGATACGATTCTATCTACTTGTCTTATTTTAATATGACTTTTGCAGATTGGAGAATATGAAATACCACATTTATTCCACAAGTTTTGTCTTCACCCTCCCCAGCACTTCCTCAACACATACACAGCCATTATTGTATTATTATCATTATTATTATTATTATTATTAAATTCTCAAATCGGATGGAGATTGTGGGGGTGGGAAAATTGTGGGAGCTACAGGGCCTGAGTCTGAACTTGAAACTGTCACCGGTTTTCCAGAAAACCAGTTATTTGAAATGTATCCAGACTCCAAGAATCCCAAGGTACCTTTCTTCAGAAATTTTTCAGTTCTTCAGAAGGCTGATTAGAGCTGAAGGATCCTCTAAACGGGACTCAAAATGTGCTTGTGAGAGAGAGGGAGAATTTTTTTAGAACTTTGGTCTAGGGTTCTAGTAACCCCTATTCACACCATTTTTCTCTTTCCTCAGCAAGTCTAAATTTTATCCATTCTCTGTATTATGGTTTGGGGTCACATCTTCTTCATAGATTTTTTTCCCCTGCCAATTCTGGTCTTTACTGATTTTATTAATTAATGAATGTCATCGATTTTAATTTAATATTGGAATGAATAGTTACTCATGTGAGATATAGTCTAGATCTGCTTTGTGTGGCTGTGAAGAGGGACCAGATTTAAATCCTTCCCTGAGCAGTTTATAGTCTATTAGGAGAGAGGGCAGGGGTACAAATAAACAGGCAGTTACTGTACTGGGTGTTAAGGTAGAAAGCAGTACAATGCAATGAAAGAGGACGTGAGGAAATGTCCCAAAGAACTCTCTCCTGCGAGGGGCGGAGAACCCCTGAAAGGGCTGTCTCCAGTTTGAAGGTTCCTTGGAACACATATGTTAACTTAAGTCAGGGGAAATCTTGTGGGACTTTATTTCTACTTCTTTCCTAGTTGCTGGGAAGAGGACTTTCATAGAGGATGGTGACAGCAGGTTTAAAATGGGGTGGGGAGTTTGGTGAGCGCCCCCTCCCTGTAGGAATGAAAGCAAAAAGCAGAAGCCCAGGGGGGCTTACAATTTTCAGCTAAAGAAGAAGTAAGAACCAGCAAGCAGGGCCTGAGTCAGAATAGGCTTGTGGGCTTCCTTAAGCCTGTGACTTGTCTTACATTTATTATGTTTGCTATCTCCCAACCAAGGTTTTCTCCTAGGGATTTAGGGATTGAGGTCAAACCCTTAAGTGAACGGACTCAGTGTCCCTGTCTCTGGGGACAGAGAGGAAGGTGGGTGAGGTTGGGGGGGGGGTGCTGAAGAGATTGGGCCAGGCAGAGGAGTAGAAGATGGGAGAAGGTGAGCAGGCATGTCCTGGGGCCAGGCAGGCAGGAGCCCTTACCTTGTTTTGACGTTTTGACGTAGGAACGCTTCTGGAGTCCTGACACAAGCGAGTGAGTGCCAGGGAGCCTCTGAGGACAGAGTGGGGGATCAAGGCGGGTGGGCTCCGTGGAGGAGGTTGAATGTCTTTGAGCTCTGAAAGACAGTTCAGATCTAGGCACATCAGATCTAAACAGAAACAGGGTGTGCGTAAAGACAGAAGGGCAGGAAAGACCGGGGTGAGGATGTGAAACAGGAAGCTGTTGGGTTGGTCTGGCAAGAAGAGAAGGAATGAGAGTAAGCATGGAAAGGTGGGTAGGGGCCAGATCACGGTTGCTAAAAAGGGTGGGCGATGGGGGAGGGGCATCTGAAGGCGCTCTGAGGGTGCAGAACTGTGCGTCAGGAAGATTGACCCGGCAGCCTTGTGGAAAACGAGGTGGGACAGGGAGAAACATCAGGAAGCCAATGCTAGAAGGTGGGAGAGATTGAGGTGATGGTGTCTGGATCGATCAGTGTTCGTTCCATCTGCCTGTATCAGTACCTTTCACAAGTTCAACATTTATTTCTCTCTTGTGTAAAAGAAGTGGTGGTGAGCAGTGAAGAACCGATGCGTGGGCTCTGTAGTGGTCAGGGGTCGTTTGCTTGCCACCCCTACGGCGCTGCCATTGTTACCGACATCCATCCAGCAGCAGAATAGAGAGAAAGTGTAAAAGAGGCTATTTATTTTTTTAAAGGGAAATTCTCAGAAGTTTCACACAGCACTTTTACTTACTTCTCATTGGCCAGAACTTTGCACACGGGAAATGGGAAATGGGGCCTTTTAGCTAGGTGGCCATACGCCTGGTTAAAACTGAGGGTTCTTTTCTTCAGGAGAAAAGGGACAAAGAAGGTAGGGGAAGACAACTGGTAGACTCTGCCTCAGAGCCTGGATTCAAGTAGTGACAGCGAGAATGGGGAGGGAGGGAGAATATGTGAAACACTCAGGGACGTGATGACTGGGCTTGACAACTGGTTAGAAATGGCATGAAAATAAGAGAGGTTTGGCGCCTGGGTAAAAGGAATTGGTGGCAACAATAGCTACTAATATGTGCCAGACACTGTTCTAAGTGCTTTTGTGTGCATTTCCCATTGATTCCTTATAACAACTCCATGAGCTAGGTCCTAGTATTATTATCTCTACTTTGCAGATGCAGAAAATTGGGCACAGGGAGGGTAAGCTGCTTGCCCAAAATGATACCATCAGTAGCAGAACTAGAATTGGAACGCAGGGAGCTGGTTCCAGAGCCTGTGTCCTTAACCACTATGCTGTGGTGGCAACGCACAGAGAGAGGAGACCCAGGGGCACCTAGCTTTGTACGCTCCAGCCGTGTCGTTTATCCACCGATTTCTCCTGTTCCCTTGAGCATATTTAACTTCTCTAGTGCTCAGGGGCGTTCAGTAAGGAAGACTAGTTGAGTTGATTTTTGCATGTGGGCTTGGAAGAACACCAGAAGTTCTGACAATCTGTCCCTAATTTTGGTCACTGACAATTTCAAGCCTTGGCCTGGAGTGGACACCGATCACTGTCACTGCCTTGCGGGACCCGTGGGGTGGGTTCTGGGGGCTGCACCCCAGGAGACTTTCCATTTTGTCGGGAAGCAGATTGACTGGAACCTGTGTTACCAGGTCCAAATGGGGCAAGAGAAGGAGGAACCACTGTAAGGGAAGCTCATGAGTCTCAGGGCCTTGACACCTGGACGGGGAATCAGGAAGATTGACTCTGGACAGATTCAAAATGGGGGACTCTTAATATAGTTTCTGAGGGGCGGTGGGCAGCTCTGTGCTCTAAGGACTTGGGGATACAGCTCTAGAAAGGACAGAAGGGATCTGTTTTATGGCCAGCTGTAACTTGAAAGCAATATTCTCTGCCTGCCATTGCTGTTTTGCAGAAAGCAGGAATGAAGTCAAGTCTGTGCCAGGGCTAAAGACCAAGAATAGAGTAATGTCTGCAGAGAGAAAGACAACCAGCAAGTTCCTTAATTAGAGCTGGGTTCCTATTTCTCCAGTCAATTGCAATCACTTGCTAGGTTTTCAGTCTGCTCTTTCGGCCTGCAGTGTGCCACAGAGTTGATTGTGGATCAAGTAAGACAGACCTGGTTTCCCCTTCTGTAAAAATACTATCACACAACTTATTTCTCAACTGTGAGGATCCAAAGAATTAATATGTGAAAGTGTTGGCAAGCGCTCAAGTTTAGTTATTTATTACATTAGTGATAATGATGGATATTAGTCATGAAAGCCTGCTAGAAAATGATTCTGTACTTAAATTTCATGCTTCATTGGATCCCACTGGCTTCCATTTCTCATCAAGGTACGTACTTCTCTGACACCTGTAATCAAAGCTTGGAGATTTACTTGGGCACCAAAAGATTAATCATAGCAAAATTCATAAAGCTCCTCATTTTTTCCCCTGTTCACTGGGCATTAGCCAACATCCCTGGGATGTGACGTCCTCATCTTACTCTGACGGGAATTTGTACTTAAATATGTGTTTAGAAAATATCTCGTTGAAAGGCTGCAGTCAGTTGACTGTGGGAAAAGAGCTTCCCTGCAACAAAAATCTCATGCTGGAATGAACCTCAATGTTTTGCTACATAGCGTCTCCATTCTAGGCTGTTACTGAATACTTCCTCTTTCCATTCCATGTCTTTTTCATTTCCTTCAACCAAGATTTAATTGCAAGAGATCAAACTCATCTATAATTATTCTGTCCCAAAGATACAGCCAGGAATAAGATGTATTTCCATCCTTAAGTAAGCTCACCATCTGGGAGGGAAGACAAAATTAAAAGTAAATATTTGTAACATGGGGAGACAAATTCCACTGGATAAATATATTTGTGGTACAGAGGTGGCATTTCAACAGGAAGAAAATGCATTTTGGCATTATCCCTGTCTAAATAGGTGACCCCAGGAATCACCCATCGATCAGCAAAACCGACTCTCCTTGCTTGCTTATGTTAAAGTAACTATCCTTTTAATTTCAGAGATTAGGAAATAGCTTGGGTTTTGCTAGTTCAGACTCTTCCTTCTTTCATCTCATTGTGCTTCTTAAACTCTAGTTTATGTATTTATTATGCAAAACCCATTGGATCATCCCTCTGGCCTCCATTCTCTCCAGTGATCTTTGTATGTGTTGTTGTGGTTTTCTCATTATAGATCTTTAATGTGCACAACTGTGTTCCTTTCTTTAAAACCCAACCTTGCCCTGTAATATTTGCAAAAATTTGAAAGCTTGACAGTACACTTCGTGGCAAGGCTCTGGGGAAACAGGTATTCTCATGTATTGTTGGTGGAAATGAAATATGGTACAATTCCTATGGAGGGAGATTTGGTAATAGTAATATACTGTACATGCATCTACCCTTTACCCAACAATCCAGCTCAGGAATTCCTGATATACTTACAACGATATGAAAATACAAATACACAAGGTTACTCATTTATAAGTACAAATATTACATTTATGTGTCGCAAATATTACATTTACGTGTCGCAAATATTATACAAAACACAAATATCACAATGTAGTATTATTTGTAATCACAAAACCATTGGAAACCACCTTAATGTCAAAACATAGGAGACAAAAAACTGTGGTACTCACACACAGTGGAGCGCGATGCGTGCGGTGAACAAGAGTGAAGAAGATCTTTGGGAACTGATGTGAAGTGACTTGTATGCGATACTGTCAAGTGAAAAAAGCAAAGCAAATATAGAACATATATAGTATGCACATTTTGTGTAAGAAAGAAGGAATTTCAGAATACATATATTTTTGCTTATCTTTACAAATGAAGTACAGGAAGGACAAGTCAGGGAACATTAAAGCTGTTTACCTACAAGAAGTGGTGGGAACAGGGCAGAATAGATACAGGGGGAATAATACTTCTCTGAATGTTTCTTTTTTTACATAGTTTTGCTAATGTTATAAAAATTCAAATATAAAATTAATAAGGATGGGAAGGGGAAAAATCCATCTCTAAAGTTGAAAGCAAACTGAAACAAATCACCAATTGTATTTCAAATGAATTCCATAACTGTACTGAAGAGAAAAAAAAAGAAACGACTAATCCAAGTTACTTATGAACACGGCATTTAACTATCTGCTCTCTTACTTTGGTGGGGAAACGGCAGGGGGATTACACAGGAATCTTTTTATTAGGCTATTTTTTTGTAGCTGTAGGAAACAGTGATTCTGCAGCAATGTTCTATGTATTATAGGATTGAGCAAGTGATAAATGTATTGTTGTTTTTGGGAGCCAGGGTCCTTACTGGGGAAGAAGGGTTCCTAATTTGGCACAGGGCAAGGCAAGAAAGAGCTCTGTTGGCATAAACTGAAATAGGAGGTATCAGTGTGTACCCTGTTTCTATAGTATATACATGATAATACATGTATATGCATGTGTGGGTATATATTTGTATGTATATGTATAGATACATATACATGCATCTATTATCTAGCTTTACGTGCTGAGAGGGCCAGGAAGCAATGACACCTCATTGGCACTGAGTACACCCAGTGCCCAGGTCTTTGTCTCTGATACCATTCTCCACTAAGAGGTTCCAAGGTTCCAGGGCTGGGGCAGGGTAGTGTATGAGATGAGCCTGAACCGTTTTTTATGCTAGAAATCAAGAAAGTGCTTAAAAAGAGATGGGAGCATGTCACAAGGACACAGAAGCCAGCTTGAAAGGACTCCTACTGGTGAAATTTAAATACCAAAATAATTAAGTACAATAATGAATCATAAAACATTAAAAATAAGAATTCATGAGTCCTTACCAATCATAAATGGATACAGTAATAATAAATGTATGGGGGAGAGGGGAGGGCTCTTGCTTACAGTGTAATGCTAAAGGCCACTGGCAAATTGGGAGACGGTGCTCAGGTTGGAAAGTTTGCATTTTGCAACCATTATGGTAAAGATTGGATCAGGCAAGAATCATAAATGGCTGCTAAATTTAGGTGGAAATTTAGATAAGGAGCAGGATATTTGTATGGTCTTAAAGTGTCTCCCACAGACTGATTTCTGTTTCCAAGAGAAAAAAATAGCAATTACACAGCGGATAAATTGGACGTCTTGACTGATTGATTAGAGTTTGCATCAGCAGTGAGAACAGATGGACATCACATGCCTCTGGATGTGATACCCTGAGAACCACACCACAGCACCTACATGGCCAAGAACATATTGAACTTGAACCATGAGAAAACATTAGACAAATTCTAAATGAGAAACACTCTTTAAAGACTAGCGAGAGGGGAACTTTATACTTAAAAACGATCGATATCATGAATGACCAAGAAAGGCTCTGGAAATGTTTCAGATTAAGGAAGGAGAGAGGCAGCTAAGTGCAGTTCCTGCCCCTAGAACAGATTCTATACTGGGGGGAAAATACTGTAAGGACATAATTGTGCCAACTGACAAAAGTCGGACTTAGACAGTAGATTAGATAAAAGTGTTGTGCCAGTGATAAATTTACTAAAGACGACAACCACACTGTGTAGGTTTGTAAGAGAAAGTCTCTACCCATATGAAATACAATCGATGTATGTAGGGGTGAGCAGCCATAATACGTGTAACTTTCCCTACAGTGATTCAAGGGAATGTACAGTGAAGGGGCGCGGAGAGAAAGACAGATGTGGGGATTGGGGCGGGGGGAGGAAATAAAACAAATGGGAAAATTGTCAGCAGTAGGTGAAAGAAAATCAGGTGTTCTACTATTTTTATTCTTGTGATTTTTCTCTAAGTTTAAAGTTTTTTCCAAGTTAAAAAAACCAGTCTTGCCTGTCCTGCTTTGGTGCAGGGACCTTTATCTCCCCACTATCCTGTTTGTTAGTTTTGGGACCCTGTTGATGTCCGACTTCTTGTTAGAGCAGATAACATCAGTAACCTAAAAGGAAAAACGCTTTTATTTTGGTAGTAAAGCTCTTTCTCCCAGCATGAAATCTTAAAAGGAATGTCAAGCTGTGGAAGAGAAGAAACAGCATCTGCTCTGACTGCTGGGGGGAGCAGCCGTCTACTTCACCTTCCACCCCCAGGTGGGCAGCCCTGCTGCCCCTCCGGGGGATGGGGTTGGACACCCACTGCTCTCAATTACAGTGGGCGTGGCCCAACGGGCCTTAGTAACCACTGGCGGAGGGACTGTGCTGCGATTGGGTGAAAGCCTCAGGACTGCTGCAGAGCAGTTGACCTGTGCCTTTTGGACACGTCCTCACGGGTCTTTCCAGTGATAAACGACCAGTTCCTTTCCTGCCCCTTCATGAAGTTGTTCTGTGCTTGGCCTCCTGTGGTTCACACTTGACAGCTGTTCAGCCGCTAGGCCTTGCGTGTCAAACCCGGTGCCCGACTGTTTCAAAGAATCAAGTTTTTTTTTTTTTTTGAAGAACTGTGTGTAGATAAGGCTCATGTAAATAGATCCATATTGGTTGGGAGTTCATTTTCAAATGGCTGTGGTGCCTCCCAGATGGGACTTTGCTTTATTCAACCATCTGCTTCCTTTCTTTTTCTTTCAGGTAGTTCAGAGCCTTTAACATCTGTTGAAGAGGCTCTTGGCGTTTAAGGAAATCGTTGGCAAATCCTTTTGTAAAGTGACTTAATCCCTGCTCCCCTCGCCCCACCTCAGTTAACTGCTCTGAAAGTTGTAATCTCCATATATTTATATCTGTTTTAAAACTCAAACTCAAGTCAACAAAAAATGTAAGAGTACATAACAAAACCATCTTGCTTAAGAAAATGTGGCCTGAACAGAAGCACAGATGCATAGACACGGAGAACAAACTGACAGTTTCCAGAGGGCACAGCGGCTGGGGGCTGGGTGAAAAAGGAGAAGGACTGAGAAGCACAAATAGGTGGTTACTAACGGGTTACAGGGATGTAAGGTACAGGGTAGGGAATACCAGTCAATAACAGTGAAATAACTAAGCGTGGTGCCAGGTGGGTACTGGAAATGTTGGGGGATCACTTTGTAAATTATGATTGTTTAACCACTGTGCTGTACACCTCGAGTTAATATAAATCACTTTGAAAAGGAAGATGCGACTATCTTAGTGATTTGCCTGCAGTCTCTGCAAGGCTTACTGCAGGGCGGAGACCCTGATTGCTACCTGCCCCATTGCTCTTTTCATAGGAAGACAGATTCCCTCTGGGAATCTCTGTGGGAGATTCCCTGTGGGAACTGCTGCAGAGATGGCTCTTGGATTTCATCTCCTGTAACGACGATGTTTGTTGATTGGTAGTGACCTCCTGGAGTCCTATGTTGAGAGGGATTTTGGGGGTAGTATCTAGGCTTGGTGAGAATGAGTGCCATGATCGATTTGTGATGTCTGTCTGGGGTACCGAATAGGGACGTTCTCCAGTTGCATGCGACATATGTGGTGCTCCTGGACGTAAAGGAGCTCTGAGGGGCTCTGGTTGGAAAGAACACATTTCCCCTTTGGCCATGAGCACTGGTCTATTTTATGTGCTTTCTGACTAGACAAAGAACCTTAGCTGTGGATCCGTAGATTAGACACGGGAGGAAGCAGAGTCCTCACTGAAACTTGGAGGTGTTTTACTGGCACCTGACACCATGAAGGAATCGTGGTGGAGGGTATGGCGAAGGCAATGTTAACAGTCCCCTGTACTTTGGGTTCAGCTGATTGGCATGTTCATCTTGAAATTTTAGAATCCTAATTTTTCTTTTTAAGACTTCCAAACCCCGAAATTCCTTGTACTTGTGCAAACTCTGATACTTCTTTGTCATTTTAAGTGCCAAGAAATGTTGATCCTGGCCAAGCCCAACCTCCGTCAGAACCTTCCTCAATCCTGCTGCAGAAGGAGCAGAACAGAATTGAGAGACGATCTCTCCATGAAGCTGCATCTGATCCTCAGAGATGGCTGGAGAGTTCTCCTTTGAGTCCCACCGAATTTTGTGCCTCTTTTAGGTGAGTTTTGTAGTGCTACTACTGGGGCTTGACTGCTTTCCACTGAGATTCCCCTCGTCCCTCCCTCTGCCATCAGTTCATGAGGAGGTTCTATCCAATAGAAGTTTAATCTGTAAGCATTTTTGAAGGCCGATTATTATGTCTTGCTTTTTTTTTCCTTTCTGCCAGTTCCAGGTAATGTTGCAAACCATCCGAGACCCCAGTGCATGTTTGGGAAGTGCATTGTTTCCAATGGATGTGTTTTTGGAATTACTTTCCATGGTAAGAATAAGAAAGCCTGGCTGAGCATCGTCATTCCAGGCGATTCACGCCAGAACTGCACCCTCTCCACCCCGCCATGCCTTTCCTCCCTTCCCCAGGGCTCCAGATTCAAGTTACTTTTGAAAACCTCCACAGACAGCACAGTTGGAGGTGCTCTTCCTGGGAGGCAGGGTATTAAAGGCAGCCCTCAGAAGGATTCAATGTGTGTCTTATTCACGAACAGCCCTAAATAAGGAAGACTTTGTGTGGATGTTGTCGTTTTTCCCAATAACATGCTTGAATTAGCCAGTGCGACCCTCCCTTCCTAAAGCAGAAGACAGCCCGCCACTTCCGTTCTCCTTTCAGACCCTGTTTATGCTGGCACTTGCCTGGGTGTGTTCTAACCTGGGGCCCGACAAACACACGAGCGTGGAGGCAAAAATACCTTCTTTGAAAGAAGTTGTGGGTGGAAGTGGGGCCTGAAATAGGAGCAGGATAGGTGCGTGGAAAAAAGAATGAGAGGTTTAAGCAACACTATTTAGGGTGAGGGTGAAGGAGGGTCCACATTCCTATTTTAAAAATTGTATAAAATGGCTCTTCTCTGCCTCCCTTCCTTCTGTATCCTCCCCACTTCACTGGGGAGCCTGGGAAGATCTCTTAAGAGTTGAAACTAAGAAGAAATACAAAAATGACATAGAGAGATACGCTTTATTTCTTGGATGAAAAAAATTAGAAACATTAAAATTAGAGTTTCGGAGAATTTTGATGTGACTCTCCTTCAACCTGTTATCCCAGATGGGTTCTATCTATGCACATGACTGTGGTTTGAGATATTTTGAAGAGTCGAGAGGATAATTTTATTGTTCATAGGAGATGTAAAAAAACTCCTGAGGTCTTTAATAATTTTTAATCTGGATAACTGGAAGGGAATAAGCAACAGGACACTGAACTCTGACGAATAATGTAGAACTCATGCACTCTGATGGATAACTAGAACCATGCACCGCATGTATAATGGTGGCAGACATGTAGCCTAGGCGTGTAGCTGGCTTTGCCATCTAGGCTTGTGTAATGCACTGTGTGATGTTCGCCTAATGACAAAATTGCCTGGGAGGCATTTCTTAGATCATAACCCTGTCGTTAGGCTGTGCATGGCTGCGTCCACATCACACCCCTGCCGGTCACCCGAAACCCACCTCCGGTCTGTTTTCCATTCACCGGGCTCCAAACCTTAAACGTGCATGGCTTTCCCCACCTCGGGGTCACTCAGAGTGCTGTTCCACATCTGGGAGGCTCCCCTCCCCTCTCACCCCACTGCAGTCACAGGGCCGGCTCCTCCAGCTGAAGCCTCAGCTCCTCAGATGGCCTTCCCTGATTGCTCTCACTGCTGAGGGTGATCAGTAACACAAATGTTCTTATTCCTCATTTTAGCTTCCTTATTTCCTTCAAAGTATTCACCAAAATTTATCCTTACTGTCTCAGTGTACTAGTTTTCGGTTTCCCTGAAACGTAACTTCTATGAAGACCAGTCACAAATACTTAGAGAATGAATGAACTGGGGAATCGTGGCAAGTCCTTCAATGGAGCTGGTGGGAACCAAACACACAGCCAGACTGGCACGCAGAGGGGCTTCGGGCAGCAGCCCTCCTGTCCCTGCGGCTGGCTGGGCCAGGTCAGGGGTGCTGGGTGGAGCAACGCCAAGAAATGCTGAGCTCCTTTGGGTTCTGGCTGCATTCTCACTGTTCTAGTGGCGAGGTGCCGGGAGTCAGTCCTGGCCCGTGGACTTGAGGCTCTGTCTTTCCTGGCAAAAGGTGGGGATGTGCGTCATTGTTCCTGCTTTTAATATCAGGAATACCAGCTTGAAGTTTTTCTTGGAAAAATATGACCTTTTAATAGCAGACACTCAGTAAGCTGTGAATACCTTCTCAGCCAGGCGTGGCGCTGGTCAGGAGGCACAGGGATGAAGGGAACAAGCCATTCACTGTCCCCTGGGGAGACCGATGTGTAAACAGTTATAACACAGAGTGACAAGAGCTGCTGCTGAGGCAAGCACAGGTGCTCTGCAGGGAGGGTGGAGGGGCCTGGGGGCATGTGGGAGTGTCGGTGGGGGACTTGCCAGAAGGGTCAACCTCAGTTTGCTGCCTCCTTGCTAGTTCCTTAAAGGAGGATTTGGTGACCTCTGCTGGGAGATGAGCCTTCCAGCCTGAACTGAGGCTGCTGGTGCAAGGAGAGGGGAGATGGGCGCAGAACTCAGAAAGCCTCCTAAGTAAAACATTGGCTTTAAGAGGCGAAGCTTGAAGGAGATTTGATAAAAGGTGGAGGGACTTGGACCAATCGCATCTGGAAAATACTTTGTCAGCCAGGCAGAGAGTGGAAAAGGCTGGAAGGGTAGGTGTGGGGAAATGAAAGCGGAGAGTAGCTCCCTCGACAGGTGATGGAAATGCAGGCCCAGCTAAGTGGGTTCGCTTGGCAAGGATTTGGACCGAGCAATTCCGCTTGTCAGAATTTATTCTCAGGAACCAGTCAGTTACATGTGCAAGGTATCTCCCCCTTCGCTGACGATGCACAGCAGAGCAGCCGAACACTGGGGCAGAGTAAATAATTTATGGCACACCTAGGCTGTGATAGGACCATTAAAAGTGATGGTGTCCTTTTATTTATATCGGGACGGGAAGGCATTCGAGAGAAATCATTAAGTACAAAAAAATTATGAAAGAATACTAAAAACATACAAAGGTCTGCAGGTAAACAAAATGGCCATAGTGTGGAGGGATTATGAACAATTATTTATTTTTTGCTTTATACTTTTATGTGTTTGCTTTTCTACCCACAAAAAGCAGGCATTAAATTTACAATCAGAAAATCAGTAAAGTTATTTTTAGATGACTAGGACTAGAATCTCCATTGAGGCTGCAATATTCTGAGGGGATTCTCCAGTGGGCAGGGGCCTCTGGGTCTTGTGGTTTTGACTCTGGATGGAGAGATGAAACCATCTTCTGGTTTGCTCCCCAATACTGGCCTGGGGGTGGGGTGCCTCCCCCTCTGATGCTCTAGAATAGGCACAGGAAGACGAGGCATCTTCCCATGCTCCCTTTGGCTGCACGTTAGAATCACCAGGTACCCTGACAGTAATACCTGTGCCCAGGCCCCATCCATCAGACCAATTACAGCCAGATCGCTGGGGATGAGGACCGGGTGAAGGGCCCAGGTGATGCTATTCTGAAGCCAGGGTTGACTGCCTCCTGATTAGAGGATAAGGAATGAAAAATATAGAGCATCATAAATCTGGACCAGTGTTTTTAAGGCAGGCCAGACCTGTATGTCGATCTTTGAAAAAGGTTTCTTTGGTCAAATACTTCTGTACCTCCCTCTAGGAAAGTCTCAAAGCACATGAACAAATAAAGGCTCTGGGAAATCCTGCAGGAAAGAAATCTGATGTGTTACACTTGGTGTTTCCCATTATATTGACTGAGGAAACCTTGGTCTTGGTGATTCTTTATCTTGGGTGGCAGTGGGCTGGGGGCAGCAGCCTGGAGTTCTTGCATGCTACATAGTTTGGCCACCCGTGGGGACACTTCTCCACAATGACCCTAGGACACTGGTAAGACCAGAGTAGATTCCTGGATGCATAGCTGTAGAGGTAAATGTGGAGAGTTCCCATTCTGGAACTTCGGTATGCCTACCGCTCACCAGAGCACCTGACCTGGGACAGTGGGGAGGGGACACCCTGGCCACAGAGTCTGGTGTACCCAGGGTGAAAAATGAGGCCCAGAGAGGTGATTGAGTCTTTGTCCCAAATTATGAAGCTGGGCAGAGTCTAACGATCTAGACTCTCTGCTTCTCAGTCAAAACCACCCGCCTCCCACCCCCCGCCCCGCCACCCAGTTAAAGACATTACCTCAGGCAGTTTATGATCTTTGAATGAAGGAGCACTGCCGTGATTAATGGGGCGTTCTGGCCTCTCTACCCCATCTTGCGTTTCTGTCTCCATCTGCCAAGAGGACACCCAGAGCTCTAAATATCTCTGGGTTGCAGGGAGTGTTTAGAATTGAAGAGCTGATCTGACACAATTAAAAGCTTTCAGAAGGCTATGTCTCCAATTATTTACATAGTGATAGCAAGCTATTTAAATTTCACTATGGGGTAGAAAATAGGGAGATAAGAACAAAATATGGTCAGGCCCACTGTGACCCCAACCCCCTGCTCCTCTGGTCTGTAAAAGAGCAGAAGCAGGACATTCCGATTCAAGGATGCTTTGTTAAACTGTGCATTCTCTTAAACGGAATTGTTTCTTAATCTCTTTGTGGGCCGAGAATGGGCCATTTATGGGGGCATTCCAAGGACCAAAGAGGGCTGCTGATTTGGGGAGGGGGGACCCCATGTTGAAGGTGGTTGGACGATGACTCAGTAACTCCCCACCCGGAGTGAAATGAGGTTTAGAGTTGTAAAGTCGTAAATGTCCCTGTCTCCCAGGCAAAGAAAGCAGTGTTCACATATTCATTTTCCTGAGTCCCCTTCAGATACGTTACTTTGCTGAAATGTTTCCTCCTCTTGCCCCATCCCCTTTCAAGATAAATCTCTAAAGTAATTTTAACTATAACATTTCCAATGATACAACTTTTCATTTTGTTCCTTTTATAGCAGGTAGGAAGGGCTGCAGGGCATGGCAGGGAGGACCTATCCCAGCAGATTGTCAAAAGGGGGACTTAACTGATATTCACACACACACACACACACGTGTATATATACACATACATGTATTTTAAATCAAGGCATAATTTACATATAGAAATTCACCCTTTCAAGTGTGTAATTTTATGAATTTTGACACATGAATGCAGTTGTATAAATACCACCAAAATCAATATATACATGCTGGGAAAAAGCAGGCTTACTTTGCCCGCCCCTGTATGAGAGTCCCATCACTCCAAAAAGGTCCCTGGTGCCTCCCTGTTGTTCCCTCCTTCTTTTTACCTCAAGCCCCTGGTAACCACCGCTCAGTTTATTTATCTCTGAAGTTCTGCCTCTTCCGGAAAGTGCTACGTGGGAGATCATACAGTGTGCAGCCTTCTGAATCTGGCTCTGTCACTTAGCGGGATGCCTTTGTGACTCACCCGTGTTGTCGCCCGTCAGTAGTTGCTGAGTAGTGTTCCGTCGTGCTGGCGGATTCTAATCTGTTCCTCCAGCCACCAGGTAAAGGACGTTGGAGTGTCTCCAGTTCTCGGCATTTACAAATAAAGTTGCTATAAACATTCACAGACGGGTTTTGGTGTGGGTGTGTGTTTTCATTTCTTTTGAATAAATACTGAAGAGTGGTATTTTTGGGTCCTATGTGTGACTTTATAAGAATGTTATGTTTAACTTTATCAGAATTTCATATTTTTAACTTTTGTAAGTATGTTTTTGGTTTTAATTTGTTTTTAACCTATAAAAGAGTATCACATTGGGGTAATCTTTTGGAGCTCATTTTTTACTTAGTTTACGTTGTTAACATTTATCCATGTTGTGCCATCTGGCTGCGCGTGTAACATTGGTTTGTGCAGGTTAACACACCACAGCTTGTACATCCCCTGGCCGACTGATGGGTATCTGGCTGTTTCCAGATTTTTAATTGTTTTGTTTTATTACTGGCATTCTTGCCTCATCTCTTTGTCTCATTCTTGTCTCTTGTATTGGTTATCTGTTGCTGTGTAACAATATTATCTAAAGCTTAATGGCTTAAAATACCACACACTGATTATCTCACAGTTTTTGTGAGTTGAGAGGCCAGGTATGGCTTAGCTGGGTCTCCTGCTTCAAGCCCTCGGAAGACTGCCGTCAAGATGCTGTATAGGGCTGTGGGCTAGCAGCCATGCAGGGCTGGACTGGGGAGGGTTCTGGTTGTTGGCTGGTTCAGGTGGTCTCAATGAGAGCCTCAGGTTCTTGCTGGCTCCCAGCCAGGGGTCACCCTGCATGCCTCCCCCACATGGCTGCTGCATCAAAGCTGGCAAGGGAGTCTGCTCGTAATGACAAACATCACGATCTTATGTGGCGTTATAGCAGAAGTGACATCCCACCACCTCTGCCATATTCTGTTGGTTGGAAGCAAATGTGGGTTCTACCCAGACCCAAAGGAGGAGATTTGTTGGGGATGGTGGGGGCTCATTAGAGGGTTGTCCATGTGCACGATTTTCCCTCGGGTTTATATCTGGGAGTGAAATTGCTAAATCCTATGGCACTCTCTATATTCCCAACACTGCTCTTTACTTACAAAGACTATCTTTTCTGGAATGAATATACCCGAGTCAGCTTTCTTTTGGTTGATGTTTGCCTGAATGTCTTTTTCTATTCTTTTCTTTTCAACCTTTGCATATCCTTATGTTTGAAGTATGTCTTTTGTAAATAGCACATATCAGAGTTAAAAAAATAAATTCAGTCTCTCAGCTTTAACTGGTGAGCTCAGTCCATCTACCTTTGTAATAATAGATGACATGCATGCACCTATTTTATCATCTTAAGTTTTCAATTTGTGTCACTTTTACAATGCTTTCAACTTCCTTATTTTTATTTTTAATGATATATTTGTATCTCCCTAATTTTGTCTAAGGTGAAAATTTAGGATTTTCCTGCTCTCTCCTTCACTCACCCCTATCGTGTTGATATAACCTAGGCTTTTAATTCTAGATTGTTATAGATGTGATTTTTTTTCCCTTTGGCCTTAGCTTGCTTTTTCCTTCTTAAACAATAAGAACATTTATCAAGGTATCGGATCATCCTAGTTCCACAAATTTCTTGCAGAATCTCCTAGATTTTTCTCTCCCACAGTGCTTCAACCAGAACTATTTATAATGCATGTCTTTCTGCAACATGTCTTGTGTGCTTGAGAATATTTTTATTTGGTCCTAACATTTGAATGACAGTTTGCTTGAATGTAAAGTATTAGATTCTAAATTCTATGTCCTTCACTTCTGTGAAAACATTACTCTGTCTTCCTTTTCATCTAATATTGCTGAGTTCAATCTGATTCATGTTCTTTTGTATGTGATCTGATCTTTCTGTGATAGGTTTGAAATTAAATTTTATTATAATATATGTAGGTATGTGTTTTCCTGATTATATAGGTATATATGTATTTCCTGATTACATATATAATATATAAATGCAGAAAAATTGATCTTTATTAATGTTCTCAAATATTTCTTCGTCTCCATCTATGTTTATCTTCTTTTTCTTTTATGCTATTTTTTGTCCTTTTTCTTCCTTCTGAGCTATTTCTGAGATTGGATCTCCCAATCCACTAATTTGTTCTTCAGCAGTATCAATTCTGCTCTCTCTTATTATATTTCTGTTTGATTCTTTTTCATGTTTTCTTCTTATTATTAATTACTTCCTATATCTTTTCATACATTTATCAGGCTGATTAAAAATAGTTGATTCATATGTTTTGATATTTCTGCTTCTATTGGAATCTGTCATCCAGGACGTTATTTTCATTTTGAAATAGCTGTGCTCCTCCAATATCTTGTTATTTTATTTTGTGTGCTCATTTTCCCCACAGGGCACCAATCAGGCAGTGCACCTGGGGAAAAGCAGCCCCGCCCCCACCCCTCCCCCACCCCTGCCGTGTGAACTCACCCAGTGGTGGTAGATGAGCTCCAGAGTCTAGAGCTTTGACACCAGAAAATTACATTCAATTGCTCCTTAACCCCCCAAACAACCCTCAGATCAGGTCTTCATTCTTTGTTCCTCAGAGAGAAGCAGATTCCCAAGAGACTCAGAATTCAGTGGTTCTGAATCTCTGCTGCACATTGAAATTGCTTGGGAACTTTTTAAAGGTCCGGATGGTCACACCATGCTCCAGATCAGTTTCAGTGGAGTCCCTGGAGGTGGAATTAAGCAGCAGGCCTTTTAAAGTTCCCCAGGTGATTTCACTTTGCAGTAAAGACTGAGACCTTTCATCCAGACTGGACTGTAATTGTCCAGCTCTGGGAGTTTGAAGGAGAAGGGATGTGGAAAGTTCTAGAGATCGGTTGGTCCTCTAGTTTTTCTGTTTCTTCTAAGGACATCTGCCCTAGATCTCTGTGTCCGGGTAGGAGGGGTGCTGGTACCATTTGCCACCAGGTATTGGGGGGAGGTTGGGGCAAGTGGGTGCAGAATTCCATCAATTCTTCTATTTTTATCTTCCCACAACGGTGCTGGGCTGTGTCCTGTCTCAGGACAATGCCACCATTCCCCAAACACCTGTATAAAACCACCCTGGGAAACTCAGGACCTCTTCACGATGGTTTTCTCCTCTACCATTCTAGTTCATGAGGTTGATGTGGGTGAGGGAGTGGGGGTGGGGATCAGCAGGCATGCTCATTCAGCATCTTGGCCCGCACTGGAGCTACCTAGGGTATGATCCATGAACCAGAAGTATGACATCACCTGGGAGCTTGTCAGAAATGCAGAGTATCAGGTTCCACCCTGGATCTACTGGTTCAGAATCTGTATTTGAACAAGATCCGCAAGTAATTCCCATGCATCTGAAAGTTTGAGAAGCATTGCTTGACTCAGCATAGAAGCTGAAGAATACATTTAAATTGAAGCAGGCGCTTTTTTGACCAAGTGCTTTAGAGTTTTGTTTCGGTTACATCATGTCTATAAAATGTTGATTTTGGTTCCTTGATTTGAGTTTCTCTGCCCTAGGCCAGAATTCAGCAATGTTGGATTTGCCTTCTATGCAGATGGATTTTTAAAATAGAATTCTTAGTTTAAGAAAAACAACACCCTAGTAGCACCCTCCACCTCTAGACCACAGCTGGCAAACACAAGGCCCGAGGGCCGAATCCGGCCCTCCACTTTGTTTTATCTGGCCCAGCACCTTGTTTCTACCCAGCGGCAGCACTGAGCTCCTTGCCCCTAGTTAAGCAGTAGTTACATTTACACAGTCCTAAAATTACACTCGGCCCTGTGAAGGCAACTGCGAGGCTGACGTGACCCCCGGTGAACATGAGTTTGATGCCCCTGCTCTAGGTTGTAGCACTCGTCGCTATTCTGACTTCCTATTCACTGGTACGAGCCCTGGGTCGCTGGGTGCCTCTTGCATGATAGGGGTGCAAGCTCTGGAAGGACTAGGAAGGTTATTGCCTTTATTAGCCACTGCCTCCCTAACGCTCAGCACAATGTGTGGTATACAGCTGGTGCTTAGTATTAAGCAAACAAGAGAAGTGACTTGAGCACTTGTAGAGAGTTATTTAAAGGATGATTTTCTATTGAATGTTAATATTCGTGATCACACCTGTAAATATTCTTTTGTTAAGAAATACATAGTTTTAGGAAGTTACCATTCTTTCATTATTACTATTTCTTGTCATTACTATTAAGTCCAACTACTTGAATTTTTAGTCTTATGTTTATTAAAAAATACTTGAATGCACACTGCATTCAAATAAATGTTGACATTTAGTATTTACCAATTTCTTAATAAATTGTCTACTTTTTTCCCCATGACATAAAACAAAGAAATGTTGCCTTCAAGGAACCTCACATCCCTTTGGTATTCTTTGAAAGGAACAAATACATGTATTACATGACATAGGAAAGCAGGAGGCGGGGGTAGGGCATGTGCTGAGAATGAACCCCACTTGAATTGTTGCTGCTGTTGTTCTTCTTTCCCACTTCTTTAGGCTCAGGATGGCAGCACAACCAATTACAACTAAGTTTATTCTTTCCCCTGCTCTGTCTTCTCTGCCAGATTTCCAAAGAGGTGTTGATTGTGAAATAGGCCTCCCATCAGACTGACAGAAGTGTGCACTAGTTTATGTGAGACATATACGCATGCATTTAAATAAACACTATTTCATTTAAATATTAACTTTTATTGGTCAGGATAGAGCATGGGTTCCATTATACTGGATATCAGTGCCTTTTATAGTTATGGTTCCCAAAAGGTATATGATTCTCCCCAAATATAATCCATTTTATAGAATGGTGGAGGCGACTCCAAGTTCGCTTTCGTGGGTGTCCCTCTTCCTGCCCACGACAAGCCTGAGCACACACAGATAGTGATTACGTGTGAAGCAGCATCGGACGATTAAAAAAAGCTAGACTTTTAAAAGATCATGCCTAGCCTTTCTCTGGAACATTCAAAATGAAGTTTTTGCTTTAAACTTGGCAAAGCTAAAGACCAAAGCCAGGTCTCTGACCAGGGAAAGTCTGACTAATAATTGAGTACGCTTAGGGAGCCAGTAGCTCAACATATGCTTTTCGCTTGTCAAACGTGATGAAAGGTATGTGCGGGGAAAATCAAGCCGCGTAATGAGAGTGCAATGGAAATGATTTTGTTTTGAGCATCGCTGAGTTTTAAAGCAAAGTAACTTCATTCAAGTTTTTCAGAAGACATTGAATTATAACATGTAGAGGCTATGTTTGAAAATGTTGAATTCTTAATTCCTAAAATGTGCATTTATTTAATGAATAAATGTAAACCTTAATGAGACATTTGGGGGCTGTGCTTTCTTTTATTCTAATTAGTAGTCCCTACATTTCAAAACTGACTGCAGATTTTTCATTTCAATAATGAACTATCAAAAGGAAAAAAATAGAACAAATTATTGAGTTCTAAGTGAGAGCATTTCTTTATTTTATTTTCTTTATTTTATTTTTTAAGAGAATAGTTATTAAACACAATAAAAACCAACTCGAATCTCATTTCCACACATCATTAAAGAGTTCTTAACCCCCCTCCCCCCCCACACACAATGGCTTTTTGCTGAAGAGTTTGTAAAAATTACTAGCGTGGAAAAAATGCTCATTTGTTCAGGGAGGACATGGTCCTGTCTTCCTCCCACTCTGCTCACTTTTTTCTTTGCAGAGTTGGGGGAAAAAACCAGATTAAAACACTCAGTTTACCAGCAGAGGTCACCCTTTCTCCTCCATCCTTCCCAACAAATGGCTGCTTAGCTGTGATTCCTTAGTTCAAAGAAATGCTGGCGTTTTCAGCTGGGAGCAAGCCAGAGGGCTGGTGGAAATATATTCATCATTCACACCTCTATATTTTCTTACATAGGCACTGTTTAAACATATTATCTGCTTGAACTCTTAAATGGATAACTTGCATACATAAAAGAAGAACCATTTGGTTACCTATATGATTCCTATTCTTTGATTAATCCACTTTATCAAGTATTATTCAATGCTTACTGGTGCCTGCTCAAATTCTGCCCAGTTCCCAGATTCATTCACCAAATAGCAGGTTGTCATGACTCCCTGGAGGTGACTGGCACAAGCCCTCAGAGTGAATCCCCTGGTGAATTTCTGCAGGGAAAAGAAGAAGAATTAAATAGAACATGGAAGTACTGAACAATGACTGAGCGTAGAGCCCAGTGCCAGGACTGGACGATAAGCTAGAGAGCTATGAACCCCAGTCTTGGCTTTGGTTTGGGTTTTGTTTGGGAAGTAAAAGCGTATACTTGTAGTTTATTCAAAGATTAACATTGGACTATAGAATGAAGATCCAGTGGATTATTCATGAGTGTCCAGAGTATGGGTCATCCCATAAGGGTCGTCTACAGGTCAGGGGTGGCGAGTGATGGAATTGCCTAGTCCTGTTAAGGTAGGGTAAGGGGAGAATGAGCGCATGTCTGGCCCAATCCCCAAGTGGATTTCAGGAATTCCTCTTCCTCCCTTCTCAGGGAAATAATAGACGCTTTCTTGGGATTCCTGGGAAAGTGTGGCTTATTGGTTTTACAATGGTTGGTTCCTTCTCTTTTCCTTTTTTTTCCCCTGTAAATCAAAGTTCTTGTTGGCTTTTGGGAGGTTTAAAAACGCAGTGCATTTCGGGGAATCCCTGTGGCTGCTGCCCTTCCCCTGGGCTCCAGGTGGCACTATCACGGTGTACAGTGGATGAGGTAGTACTTCCTAAAGAACAGAAGGGAAGTGGGGCAGCTGAGTGACCGTGACAGTGGGCTTCGATTAATGCAGGTGAGGCCGTGCATCCCAGAGAGGAAAATCTGCTTGTGTTCTTAACATCGTTCTCTGGGGTCCTCCTCTTTCTGGTCCCTGCGCCTCTGCCCCTCCCAGGTGGTTCTGTACTGGGTCACGTGCTACCTGCCTGCCCATCCTGCTTTGCAGTAGTGTGCTTGAGCCAGCTGGTGCTGGCTTGCCAGAGACTATGGATGAATAGGTAGGAATTTTGCAAGCTGGCTTTTAAATCATAGGTAGCTTGAAATCAGCCTTGGTGGGAAATTTATAATAGGGAAATTGGCAAACACTAGAAATCAAGCCTGCCTCCGGCCGGCCAGCTGACCAGTCCTCTGCAGCCCATGTGCTCCTTTTGGTACCAACTGAAACGTACCCACACCACCTTATTTTAACAGCGACACACTTTGGAATTGTTTTGATGCAAATATTTACTAGGGGGGGAAAAAGAGAAAAATATCCTCACTTCCTTCTCCTCCTTCAAAAGCTTTGAAATGAAAGTTTTTATCAAGTACAGATTTCTGCTCTTAATTTTAAACAGAGTTTGCTCAAAAGACAGGCAAGTTGCCCCAGCTTTCAGGCACAGTTTGATTCCTTTCTTTAAGCCCATGACAGTTCAAGTTTCCTTTAGAAATCCCCCCATTTTCTTCTTCCTGTCTCCTCGGACTTCCTGTGGAAAACCACCCCAAGACGTTGTCCTTACCCCAACTCACCACACTCTTCCCCTGTCCTTTTTGGCTCAAGAAGCTGTTTCAAACCCTCCTTGGGTTTGTTTGTGCGGGATGATGGCTAGATGATGGCTATTTCCAATATCTCCATAGCGTTATCTGCTTTTCTCGACAGGTCCAGTCAGGACTCCGAGTCCCTGATCCTGGGCTGCCGCTAAGGTGACTTTCGGGAGAGAGAAAGTCATTCATTCACTCACCACCTCCCTCCCCCAGATACTGAGTACGGCTCCTACCCAGTCTGTGAAAGGCACGTTTCTAAAATCTCTGAAGGCTAAAGTTTAGAAAAAAGGACATGGATTCTAGAACCTATGGGCTAGAGATATTGCAAGGAGGTTGCCCCGCCCCTGCTGGGGCCACTGTCATACAGACTTCCGTCAAGCCAGTGCCGGGAAGAGTAGTTTATCCCCTGTGTTGACTGACTCAGTCTATCCCCTTCTCTCCGGCAGGAGCACGTCAGTCTGCTCAGGCTGCCATAACAAGGGACCACAGACTGGGTGGCTCAAATAATAGGTATTTATTTTCTTAAGTCCAAGACTGAGGGGCTGGAAAATCTGATTTTTGCTGACATCTCTCTTCCTGGCTCGTAGAAGGCCACCTTCTCCTTGTGTCCTTACACGGCCTCTTTTCTGTGTGTGGAGAGAGAGAGAGAGAGAGAGAGAGAGAGAGAGAGAGAGAGAGAGATCCGTTGATCTCTGGCATTTCTTCCTCTTCTTATAAGGACGCAAATTCTCTCAGATGAGGGCCTCACCCCAATGACCTTATTTAACCTTAATTGCTTATAAACTCTATCAGACTGGGGTTAGGGCTTTAACATACGGATTTTTTTGGTAAGGGGGTCACAATTTAGGCCATAAAAAATGGGAACTGATTCTGCTTAACAATATTTACAGAAAAAAAATGTTCTCACAATTTCCTTTCATTCCCTCCTTGGGATTTAACAACTCCTCAGGAAAACCTTCCATGTGGCCTAAATCCTACTCGATGCAGGATGAAGCCTTTTTTTCTTCTGGCTTCTGTGGGGAGAGAATCCTAATTCTGTATATCTGTGGTTTGCATCTGTGTATCTACACTTATCCCTCAAAATTTCTGCACTCAAAATTAATTTCTATTCATTCACATTTAAATAGTAAACATGTGCAGTAACCTCAGAGGAGGCCCAGGCCGCCGAGCCAAACAAACAGCGGTGGGGCTCCACGACTCTCAGAAGTGAGAACCTCTGTTCCTGAAAAGCTCTGATAACGCAGTGGGTTTGAATGCCACCATTCCCTTGTCCCTTGTCCTCCTCTTCTTCTCTAAGTCCTCTTGCCATGCCATTTGTTTTGCTAGCCGTCGAGGACATACAATGAGTCGGGGTGGGAGTCGGACAGCATGCCTGTCTCGTCCTCATTCCTGTTTAGTTTTTTCCTTCACCGAGGCAGGTTTTGTGCCTCTCGGTGGGAGTTCTTCTGTACATCAGGCACTTTTGCAGGGCTGGGCAAAGGCTGCAGGAGCTGGCAAATGTGGACAGGGAGAGGGTAGCCTTGGGAAAAGAAGCCCACGCCTGAGCACAGGCCACTTTTCTGTGCATGTTTGCATTTACCAGGAGACTTCTGGAAGCAAGATGCTTGAATGCAAAGAATCTGAACCCTTGTGATCAGGATTTCGGGCAGGTCTGTAAGAGAGAGATTTTGTGGGGTGTGTGAGGACTTTGTTCAAATCACATCATGTAGACAGGCGTCTGCCACTTCCCCCCCTATGAGAGAGGGGCCCAGAGCGCTGGGCGCTGGGGCGGGGGCAGCCCTGAGACTCAGCCGTGGGGAAGGGTTGGAGATATGACTGTGTTTGTGCCACAATCCGTCGTCTCTGAACAGGTTCTACCACGTGCGGCCTCAGGTACGCAAGCTTGACAGGAGCTGGACCTGGGCCATGCCAGGGGTGGGGCTGCAGTTGGTGATCCTAGGGTGTAGCCTCCCTTCTCCCAGTGGGATCCTGACTCTCAGGACTTCAGAGCTGGGAGGCACCTAAGCAGCCCAGTGAGCGTAAGCCTTTCATTTCTCAGATGAAGTCACCGAGGCCCCGGAGGGCCCCACCCTCTTTCTGGGCTTGTCAGGGGCACTTAACAAATACATGTTGACTTGACATGACCCACTGCGAAACAGGCGTAACAAAACTCCCCACATGGCAGCTGGATTAGGCTGCTAGCAGCTGGGAATGATTCTCTCTCTGTTGGTTAAGCCTAAATGGTGGGGGAGTCGCAGAGGGGCATTGTGGGAAGTGTGGCTGGTCCAATCTGAGTGGAGGTTGAAAGCTTGCCTCTGCAAGTAAACTTGAGTTTAATAGAATGTCAGAGCTGGAAGGGAATCTTATAAATCATTAAGATCACCACCCCCCACCCCTCGGGTTACAGATGAATAAACTGAGGCCTGGAGAAGGGAACTGATTTGGCTGGTGAGTTGTTGGCAGAAGTGGGTTTTGTGCCCAGAACGCAGGCTTCCTGATTGATGTTCTCCTCGCTGTGCCCCGGAGCCTCTTGGCAGCATGTTGCAAACCTGAGACTGACTGTATTGTTCGGATGCAGAGACTATGCGAGACGTAGTGGGAGGGAGGCGCAGGTAGGGAGGTGAGCACGCAGAGACGCAGAGGGAGGCCTGGCCAAGCGTGGCCTGGGTTTCTTTTACTCAGCCATTTTGTGACTTGAGATGGAGGAGAGTTACTGTCCTACCTGTGAAACAGAACCATATAAATTAAACCTGCAATGACCTGTCTGCTGAAGGTGTGAACAAGGCCGATAAATCCCTGGGAGCTTAGGAAACATCTGCTCTTTACCTTGGAGGTAGAAAAGTTACCATAAAGCAGACAAAGCCAGGACTGGAATCTTTCACTTTCTCTGAAGGGGTAAAGAGGGGGCCCAACCTTCAGGTAAACTGCACAGCTGAGGGAGAGTTTGTGAACCATCGGCTACCTTCTCCCTCATCTTCGGCTGTGTCCACCTCAGTTCTTCGGTGACTATTACGTGGCTGTGGGAGAGATCTTGATCCAGTCAGGGTACTTTCTGCTGAGTGCCAGGGGTGGACAGATGAATTCAAGTCAGAGGAGGGATGACAAAAAGCCACCAGGCAGAACAGGTAGCAGGAGTTGGGACAGGCCACCAGGCTCAGGTCAGAATCCCTGGTTACAGGTCAGGGTCTGAGGGAGGGTGTGGTGGCCTGGTGACATGGAAGGGGCAGCTAGGAATGGAGAGTTGAGGTCAAGGGTCTTGGAGATCAGAGTTGGAGTGCTAACCTAATATCAGGAATCTTGGAATCAGAGGTATATGAGGAAGCACCACGATTTAGACCTAACATGTGAACTGCTGATGTCTAGCGAGAGAAAATGCTCTCAAACACAAAGATGGCAGGTGGATACCAGAGGGGAGGGGGTGGGGGTTAGTAATGGGTAAAGGGGGTCAATATGTGATGTATCATAGAACGGTGCACTTAAAACCTATGTAATCTTACTCACCCATGTCACCCCAATAAATTTAGTCAAAGGTGGCAAATAGGTAACATCTTGTCTGCCAGCCCAGCTGAAAGATGGCGGCCACTTACGTGTGGTATCTAGGAGGGTCAGAACGCCTGGCTGGGCTGAAGGGTGCCATGGCCATGAATGGCGCCTGCTATGGACAGGCGAAAGGAGAGGCTATCTGGTGCCGTATCTTTTCCATTTCTACTTTAATTGGTGGCCTCCCCTAAGATTCCTTATTCTACTTAACTCTGGTTTTTGCGGCTTGTACCTATGTGCCCTGTGCCCCCATAATCTTTCAGCATTCTGAGCAGGGGCTATGGGGTTGGTCCAAGTAACAGAACTGCCCTCTGTGGTGGAGTCCAAGACTGGTTCTCTTTATATACTATTACATTCAGCAGCAAACGGTATTGTGTGTATAAAATCCTTTACGCTGAAAATAATAGGGAGTTTCAAAACTTAGAGGCTGTGCTTGGACATAGACACCATCTTTGCCCCTGTGGCCATGGGATCCCCTCTCTCCTGTTCTCCCTGAGGGACCCGAGCAGCCTGAGGATGTAGTGGATGGTGATTCCTGAGGAAGCAAGGTGGTCCAGGCCATGCTTCCCACTCTCCCCTGGGATAAACTCTTACTTTTCCAGACTGATAAGGAATGGATATTTCACAAGCAGTTGGGAAGTGAAATGAACTCTGCCAGGTACAGCAGGCAAGTGCCCGGCAAGCAGGACCTGGGTCTACCTCCAGGGGCTTCTACTCTAGGGAGCGTGATGGCAGTGAAGTGAGGGAGGAGGGTAGCAACCAGTGTTTAGTTCTCAGGCTCCTGATCCTCAAGTGGCTGGTGAGAAGGGCCAGTTCCACGGACTGTTTAGTTCTTTTGGTCGTAATCGGAGGGACATAGTTGTGCTTGGTTGGGTTGGGGGTGAGGACAGGGAGGGAAGAATTTATATTTTCCCTTCCATTTCTCCACACACATGAGATTGATCAGAGCTGCAACTTTGAACTTTTGATATTTCTGCAGGGATAGGTGTCAAAATCCACTCATCTGGGAAATAGTACATGCAGAGGTGAGCACCTGGGATTGGACTTGGGTGTTTCTCTAATTGCTTCATACTATGGCTTTGAAAAAATTACTTGATCTCTTTGAGCTTCAGTTTCTTCTTTTTTTTAATCTGTAAGGTGGGGTAATAATGTTTACCTTACCAGCTAATAGTATTAAAGATACTAGCATACATGAGTGTTTTATAATAACCCCTATAAAATGCAAGGGTTTATTATTATGATATCAACCATGAACAATTGTAAAGTACAGAATAAATAACGATTGCATTGAAACATGAAAAATGGGGTCTCTTTTGAATAAGATATTTACTTCATATTTTATTCACCATTTAGAATCCATAGTAACATTCTCTTTTTATACTTTTTGATGACACCAAGCTTCCAATCTTTGATGAAAATATTTGAGCTATTTTAACGAAGGTGGAGAATTTTCCCCCTCCCCCTCCATCGGCTGGTTGCTCCATGGAGAGAAAGGGCTTGCAGTTTTAGTCGTCTGACCAGGTGAAGGGTGTCATCTTGGACTGAAGGCTGGAGCAGAGTAAACTTGCCCGCAGAGACTCTGGTCCCTTGCTTAGCTTTTGTTGATGAACTGAGCAACTGGACAGAGGGGTAGGTGACACAGAACAAGAATCAAGGTTGGTTGTCTGGAGCTTGCTTTGTTCCAGCACCTGACTCCCTTTCCTGTAGCTTTGCCAGGGTGCAGTTTTTGTTGCTCACAGACATTAGATTAGGGAGTTTCCTGCAAGGTCTGTGTTGCTAACTTGGGCGGTAGAAGGTATTGTCCCATTTAAGTTCAAGGCTCTGCAATTTGGAGCAAGAGCACTTTGGGCTGAAAAGATTAAATGCTATGCTGGCAACTTGTTTTAACTTTCAATTCCTATAGTTAGGAGAAAAAAAAAGATTTCAAATGTCATTTGCTTTAATGGTTAGCACCAGTGAGGGAGTCTATCTGCAGTCATTTGTTTCAAAGCTTTAATTGGCCGAAGCCTCTATGTTTGATCATTAACAAAACGGTCTCCTCTTTTCTACCGTGTTAATGATATTGCTTAATAGCAATGTGGCTTTGATGTCTTCCTGGGCTAGGTTGCTATTTTTCTGGCACTGAGAAGTGTTGGCTTAAGATTTTGCCACATACAAGACATGGCAGGATTCCATGTTGGAACTCTCCAAGCTTGGACTGTTGGAAAAGATGGGACTGGAAGGAATATTCTTGGCCCAGCTGTGGGAAGCAGTTTGTTTAGATCAAAACGAACCAAAGAGGTTGGCATCTGTGGAAACTTTATACCTGTCCCACATGTTTTAGACACTTCTGAAAAAACAAATAGCTCCATATTTGCAATTACAAGGTCAAAGAGTCACACATTGGTCCCGGTGCCAATTTAGCTAACTGAGTCCTCAAGCAGCCTGCACTGATGTCGTTAAGTAAGAGTATGTTGTGGCCACATAACCAGTTTCTGCACCTGGAAAAAATAAAAAATACAACAAGAAAGAAAGCAAAGTGAATTGGAAACCGGAATGAGCTATAGCGTTAGTGTTCAGATGCTGAGCGCCTGAGTGGTCCCTACATTCCAGATTTGGAGGGCTATTTGAAAAGCATGCATCTCTACGGGCAGAATCTCCTTAATCCGTATCTTAGGGGCAAGATTAACACTGTGTAACACCCTGCATGGGCCTGGATTTCTGGAGCTATATTCTCATGAAAAGTGTCTCATTGACCATGTCATCTTTTTCTTTCTTCTCTGTCTTAAGCCAGCTGGTTCATCTCCTGAAATTCAATATGCCCCCCTCTCTTTTTCTGCAGATATGTCAGTGCACAAAGAGGCACATGAAAGGAAACAGCTGTACCCATACCAGCAGGAGTTGCTGCAGCTTCAGCTATGAGGCGTGCACCTGCCTGGAGCTGCTGCAGCTACAGATCCGAGGTGTGCACCTGCATGGAGTTGGGTGACTAGAGATTCGTCAGGGAAGGGAATATCATGGAACATCAGGACTCCAAAGCCAGAGGGATGGATGGCTCCAGGGTGGCAAATTGGATACCCCACCGCTCACCTGGAGGTCGCGGGATCACACCTGACTTGAATTAGTCAAAAGGATTTCAGGATGAGGGTTTGCTGGTTGTTTATGAATGAAATGATTAGCTGGCTATAACAGTTCCTAATAAACAGGTTGTCTGTATCATTGATATTTATTCAGTGAGCCACGAACAAGTGGCATCTCAGTAGCCCTCATGCAGGAGAGGGCAGGATTGTTGAAGATTCCCGTTAAGGCTGTGTCCTCATGTAGCAGTGAGTGAGCAAAGGAGTGACTTAAGCTGACATATATTTTCATAGACTCAGTCTGAGAGCTGCATTAGGGATAGGCGGCAAGGGAGTAAGATACAATAATGGAGGTAAGGAATGATGTTGCTTGGAGTATGAGGTATTGCTGAAAGTGGTAAGAAGCTGTTGGATTCTGGGTATATTTTGAAGGCAGACTCAGAGTGTGAAGGAAAGGGAGTAAAGGATGCCCCTAGGGTGCTGGCCTGAGTGACTAGAAGGGCCGAGTTGCCAGTCACTAGATGGGAAAGGCTTTACAGAAGAACGGATTTTGGGCTGGGAGAGTATCAAGATATCATCAGTATTGGTTAAGTCTATTAGACATCCCCGTGGAGAGGGTGGTTGGGCATTTGGATCTATGAGCCTGGAGCTCAGAAAGAGGTTCTGGCTGGAGACAAAATTCTGGGAATTGTCAGCGTGTAATTGACCTCTGCTGGAACTGAATGAGATCACCGGGGGGTGAGGGGGTGGGGTGTGGTGGGGCATGCAGAGAAGAGACCTCAATGCTGAGCCCTGTGTCCTCCAGCATAGGGAGGTTGGGGGCACGAGGAAGAGCACATGAAGGAGAGTGAGAAGGCATGGCCATGAGGTAGGAGGAAAACTGGAAGAGTGGGGGTGGCCTGAAAATCAAGCGGGCAAAGTGTTTCAAGGTGGAGGAAGGGAGCATCCATGTCCAACGACAGATAGGATGAACACTGGGCCTTGACAATTAGGTTTAGCCATGTGGATGTGACTGTGACTTTGATGAGCAATTTTGGTGGAGTGATGGGGGGCTAATCATCTGATAGGCAGGAATATAAAAGAGACAAGAGGAGAGAAGTTGGCAAAGTGGCATCAGACAATTCTTATAAGGGGTTTTATTACATTGGGGAGCAGAGAAACGGGGTGGTAACAAGAGGGAAATTAAAGTGAGAAGAGGTGGATGGCTTTTTTTTTTTTTTTAAGATGGGAGAAATAACATGTGGATGAGGGGTAATCTAATAGAGGAGGAAAATTTTGGTGATGTAGGAGAGAGAAGGGAGGGTTATTGGAGCCATGTCCTTTAGTGGAATCCATGGTGCAAGTTCAGGGGCTGGCCTTCTGTAGGAGCAAGGATAGCCTGCGCCTAGTAAGGGGAGGAAGGCAGAGTTTATGGGAGCAGATGCTGGTGGATGGGTAGAAGTGAGTGTGGGAGACTGTGGTAGTTCTGAGTGCCTCTAGTTTCTCAGTGAGGTAGGAAGCAAGGTCAGCAGCTGAGAGTGGAGATGGGAGAGGAGGTGCTGAAAGCTGAGAGAGAGAGCGAGCGATGTCATTTAGGAGGGTGATGGGGTGAGTGGATGAGGGAGTGCAGTGTGGTGGCCAGGCAGCATCAGGACCCAGTGGAGGTCACGGAAATAAATGACATTAAGCCTAGTGGGTGTTGGTTGTTTGAGTTTTTCCAGCCACATTCAACTGTGGGGATGTGGTCTGGAGTGAGTAGAGAGTTGGATTTTGGGGGTTGCCAACAGAGTTTGTTAAAGCAAGAGAGGGGCAACCTGAGGGTTTATCTTCTTTTTTAAAAAATATATTTTATTGATTGTGTTATTACAGTTGTCCCATTTCTCCCCATCATTCCCCTCCACCATGCACACCCCCTCCCACCCACATTCCCCCCTTTAGTTCATGTCCATGTGTCATAAGTTCTTTCGCTTCTACATTTCCCACACTATTCTTGCCCTCCCCCTGTCTATCTTCTACCCACCATCTATGCTACTTGTTCTCTGTACTTTTTCTCCCTCCCTCCTCCTCCCACTCCCCTGTTGCTAACCCTCCATGTGATCTCCATTTCTGTGTTTCTGTTCCTGGTCTACTTATTTTCTTAGTTGGCTTTTGTTTTGATTTTATTTTTAGGTTCAGTTATTAATAGCTGTGAGTTTGTTGTCATTTTACTCTTAATATTTTTGATCATCTTCTTTTTCTTAGATAAGTCCCTTTAACATTTCATATAATAAGGGCTTGGTGAAGATGAACTCCTTTTATTTGACCTTATCTGAGAAGTGGTTTATCTTCTTTTTCACTAAAAAAATTATTGGCTATGGACTAACAATTTAACAAAATATTAATTGGCTGTAACCCACAGTGTGGAAATCACTGACCTAAATGACGTACTTATCTTTTTTCCTACTTGGCTTCCTAACATAGAGATATATAGTCTCAGCAAGGGTTTCTAGGAAAACCCGCCAGGCATTTGTTGAGCACCCATGAGGTGCCTAACAAGGTTTTCAGTAAATCTACCAGGCATTTGTCTACCGCTCACAAGGTCCCTACCACGGTTTTCAGTGCTGTGGTGGTGGTAGGGAGACAGAAGAGGAGTAAAACATAGTTCCTGCCTTTACGGTGATGAATTGGTGAGGATGTGAGTCACGCAGGGGCTGGTAGACGCCTGAGTTGCCCGTTTCTTATGAAGTACCTGGGTCAGATTTTACTACTCAAAGCAGGTGCCCAGACAGCACTGATATCCACCTCAGTGTCAACCTGAGAACACCTGTTCGCACTTGTGGTCAAATCACCTGACCTTAAGACTCTCACCCCCTTTAACCTGAGCAGTGAACTCTGTTATGCACCCTAAGATATAATAAACCTTATAATAGGCAACCTTGGCAAAATGCTGGCTCATACAGAACTTATGGCCAAATTCTACCCTCGGAGACTTAAAAAATCTTAGTTCTCAAAAGAATTAATTTTTTATTATAGCTAATTTTAAGGCGGGGGGATAGTGCAGGATAAACAGAATGCCCTCGTATTGGAGGTTGGGGACTGTGTTTTGGAACTGAAGACACATATTTGCTGGGTGGGGATAAAGTCAGGGTGCTGATTTTCTCTAATTTTGGTTCGTCTTAGAACATATGGCCCTACAGGAATTGACGCAAAGGGAAAAATACTTAATTTCTTCATCTTTTTATTCTGTTTGTGGTGTTTGATTCAAAGGAGGAAATGAGTTAGGACAAAGGTGGTAGGTACATTCTGCCCATTTCCTAATTATATTTTAATTCAATACAAAAGGTGTTTATTTCCCTCCGAGACATTCAGTGTTTATGATTCCAGACATGGCATTTGCATTCTGTTTATGGGTTGGATGCTTTGTGCTAACATACTTGCTATGGATGCAGTTGGGCTTGCCTTTCCAGGCAACAGTTAAACCAGCAGGAGACCACTTGTGTGCAATTTGTTGGAATGAAATCTACATTTTGGGATTAGATTACTTAGTAGTGTCATTCTGTGTTGAGTCGACTTTGTGGGTGGTCTCCAATAAACCGTGTGCATACAGCAAGTGTCAGCCCTGATTATCTCCAAGCAAGCTTGTAATGACTGCACAGCTTGGTGTTTACAAGAGAAAACCAGCTTCCTTAGCTTTTAATTCAGGGAGTGCAGGGGCATGGGTGAACCCCCACAAAAGGGTGACAGAAGGTCCATTGTGGGGCCCTTCTGAAAGGCAACTGAACTATCTGTCCTCTCTGGAGATCGGGATAATAGCCACAAATGCCACTGGGGGCTCACCAATTAGGACATTGTCTTTAACAATGTCAGTATATAAGGACTAAAGGATTAGTTGAGGAGGACAGATCAGGGGAATGAACTGTGAGGGTGGCTGAAACAAGAATACATACTGCAAATAATGAACAGTGTTCTAAGACCACCCCATGTTATTCTGGGGGTAGCAATTCTCCAGGGCAGTGGTTCTTAACCAAGGGGGATTTGACCCTCCAGGGGATATTTGTCAACGTCTGAAGATTTTTTTTGTGGTCACAACTAGGATGGTGCTACTACATCCAGTAGGTAGAGGCCAGGGATGCTGCTGCCTATCCTACAATGCACAGCCTGCTCTCCTCTTCTCCTTCAACAAGGAATTATTACCTGAAACGTCAGCAGTGCTGAGGCTGAGAGCCCCTGCTCCTGGTACCGTAACGGTGGGGATACCGTACTCTTGTCCTTCCTGATCTTCTTCTTCTTTTCTGCAACATTCTCTGATGCACTTTGATCCCTTCTGTGTCCCTGCTTGCCTGGAACCCCCATGGTTCTGGAGTGAAAAGTTTAGAGTCACGAAGTATAGAGAGTATATGCCTTGGAGCTAGACAGATCTGGGTTAAATCCCAGCCTAATGCCTTCAGCTTGGGTGACTTTGGGGGGAAGCTACTTAATCTCTCTGAGCCTCCATTTAACAAATCTGAAACAATGGAGACTGCAGTCCCTACCTTACTGGGTTGTAAGAAGGGTTAAATTTATATAAATTTATTAGCACTTGGTCTGCTAGGTAGTAGATACTTCACAACATTTTAAACCGTTGCACATTCTTGTCTTTGCTTGTAATTACTGAAGTTCAGTTTCCCCACCTTTAAACATCCCAGTAATTTCTTTTTATTGTGGAAAATTTACAAAATAGATAAGCCAAAAGGAAAATTAAATCACCTGTATTCTCATGCCTCTGAGATAAATGCTGCTAATGGTTTTGTATATGCATTTCCCCCCCCCTACCCCCACACCCCTCTGTTGGTTCATACTGTGTATACTGTTTAGTGACTGGCTTTTTAGACTTAATGATGTATGAGGAACATCTCTTCATGTCAATAAGTATAGATCTACATCATCCTTTTAAAAAGCTGCCTAGTGTTTCATTGTATTGGTGAACCATGATTTAGTCAATCAATCCTTTATATTCTTGGACATTTAGATCATTAAGGAGAGTCTTCAAAGCCCAGAGAATGTCTTGTCTAGGTTTTATGGAGTTCGTGGTTTGCAGGTCTAGAAAGCCAGACCTTTCTCTGCCCACTTGCTGCTGGGTGGACATCCCCAGGTAGTTCATTCAGGAGGACAACCCTCCACATGGGATGCGGAGTATGACATAGTGGTTCTGAGCTCAGGCTCTGGAGTCAGGCTGCCCAGGATCAAATCCCAGATTTCCTGCTTGGGTACATAACCTCATCTACCTGAGCCTCAGTTTCCACATCTGCAAAATGGTGACACAAATTGTGTCTGCATCATAGAGTTGTTTTGAGAATTGCATAAGGTAGGATATGTCAGGCACATACTGCAAGGTCTGGTATATACTAAGTAGTGAATACATTTTAACTTGTATCAGGCAGGAATGAATACCCAAGTTGAATGCTTCCTGGAAGTCTTTCTCCCACTACTCAGAAGTGCATGCTGCTCTGTGTAAATTATTGTCTAACACTATCAAGTGTCTTCCCACCCAGAGAAGCTGCGGTTGGAATTTAAAGATCCCCACTTGCTGCCTTTCTGGGGCTTTGGGTTTTAAGTGCTGTGTATTAGTTTCCTATTGCTGCTCTGACAAATAGCCATGAAAGTGGTGGCTTAATGGTGCATAAATTTATTATCTTAAAGTTCTGGAGCCCAGAAGTTTAAACTCAAGCCCTGGACTGGATGGCTTCACAGGCAAATTTTCCCAAATGTTCAAAGAAGAACTAACTCCTATCCTTCTTAAACTATAAAAAAAAAAAATTCAAGAAAAGGGAAGACTCCCAAGCTCTTTTTATGAGGCCAGTATCATCCTAGTTCCAAAATCAGGTAAAGACACAACAAAGAAAGAAAACTATAGGCTAATATCTCTGATGACTATAGGTGTTAAAATCCTCAACAAAATATTGGCAATCTGGATCCCACAATATATTGAAAAGATCATACACCATGATCAAGTGGAATTCATTCCAGGGATGCAAGGATGGAACAATATTCACAAGTCAATAAATGTAATACACCACATAAATAAAATGAAGGATGAAAATCACATGATCATTATCAATACATGCTGAAAAGCATTTGATAAAGTCTAGCACCCATTTATGATAAAAATACTCAGCAAAGTGGGAATAAAGGGAGCATACTTCAACATAATAAAGGCCATATATGAAAAACCTATTGCCAATATCATACTCAATGGACAAAAATGAAAAGCTTTTCCCTTAAGATCAGGAATAAGATGAGAGTGTCTGCTTTAACTGTTCTTATTCAACATAGCACTGGAAATTCTAGCCACAGTGATCAGACAAGAAAAATAATATAAAAGGCATCCAAATTGGTAAAGAGAAAGTAAAACTGTCACTGTTTGCAGATGACATGATAGTCTGCAGAGAAAACCCTATAGACTCCACCAAAAAACTACTTGACCTAGTGAGTGAATTTGGTAAAACACTGGAATTCAAAGGCAATATTCAGAAATTGATGGCACTGTTGTACACCAACAATGAACTATCAGAAAGGGAAACTAGGAAAAATCCCATTTAATATAGCAACAAGAAAAATACAATACCCAGAAAAAATTTAATGAAGGAGATAAAAGGCCTATACTCAGAAAACTACAGAACACTGAAGAAAGAAATTGAGGAAGATACAAATAAATGGGAGCATATACTGTGTTCATTGATTGGAAGAAATAACATCATTAAAATAACCATACTACCTAGAACAATCTATAGATTCAATGCAATTCCTGTTGAAATACTAATGGCATATTTTACAGATCTAGAATAAATATGTCAAAAATGCATATGGAATAAAAGAAGACCCTGAATAGCCTCAGCAATCTTGAGAAAGAAGAACAAAGTAGGACGGGTCACAATACCTGGTATCAAACTATACTGCAAGGCTACTGTAATCAAAACAGTCTGGTACTCACATGAGAACAGACACATAGATCAGTGGAACAGAATAGAGAGCTCAGAAATAAACCCATATATCTATGGTCAATTAATATTTGACAAAGGGGACAGGAGCATAAAATGGGGTAAAAATTACCTCTTCAACAGATGGTGTTGGGAGAACTGGACTGGTACATGCAAAAAAAATGAAACTAGACCATCAACTTATACCACATACCAGAATAAACTCAAAATGGATAAAAAACTTAAATATAAGTCATGATGCCATAAAAGTTCTAGAGGAAAACATAGGCAGAAAAATTTCAGATATCCCATGCAGCAATATTTTTGCTGGTATATTTCCTAGGGCAAGGGAAATATAGGAAAAAATAAATGGGACTACATCAAATTAAAAAGCTTCTGCATGGCTAAAGAAACCATCATCAAAATGAAAATAGAACCAACCATATGGAAGAACATATGTGTCAATGATACATTGGATAAGAGTTTAATCTCCAAAATATGTAAAGAACTCATCTGACTCAACACCAGGAAGACAAACTATCCAATTAAAAAATGGGCAAAGGAGGACATACAGATGGCCAGTAGACCTATGAAAAGATGCTCAACATCACTAGCCATCAGAGAGATGCAAATTAAAAGCACAATGAAATATCACCTCACACCTGTCAGAATGGTTATCAAGAATAAATCAACAAACAAGTGCTGGTGAGGATGTGGAGAAAAGGGAACCTTAGTGCATTGTTGATGGGAATGCAGACTGGTGTAGCCACTGTGTAAAACAGTGTGAGATTTTCTCAAAAAATTAAAAATGGAATTGCCTTTTGACCCAGTGATTCCACTGCTGGGAATATACCCAAAGAATCCTGAAACACCAATTCAAAAGAACTTTTGCACCCCTATGTTCATAGCAGTGCTATTTACAGTAGGCAAGTGCTGGAAACAGCTTAAGTGCCCATCAGTAGATGAGTGGATCAAAAACTGTGGTACATCTACACAATGGAATACTATGCAGCAGAAAGAAGGAGCTCCTACCTTTTGTGACAACATGGATGGAACTGAAGACTATCATGCTAAGTGAAATAAGCTAGTTGGTGAAAGAAAAACACCATATGATTTCACTTATAAGTGGAATTTAATTTGCAAAATAAACTAGTGAGCAAAATAGAACCAGAGACATGGAAACATAGAACAGACTGACAGCAGCCGGGGGTGTTGGGGATAATGGTGGAAAGAAGGGGAAGGGACTAGTCAAAGAACATGTGTGAATGACCCATGGACATGGACAATGGTGTGGTCATTGACTGTGGGGGCGGAGGGTGGGCTCAGTGGGGGAAGGTGAAGGAGGAAAAATTGGGACAACTGAATAGAATAAACAATAAAAAATAAAAACAAAGTCTAAGGTCAATGTCATTGGGCTAAAATCAATATATTGGCAGGGAGGCTTGAGGGAGAACCTGTTTCCTCAACTTTTCCACCTTCTAGAAGCTGCTGGTGTTTCTTGGCTCGTGGCCTCCCATCACTCTGACTTCCACTTTGGATGTCACATCTCCTTTGACTGTGACCCTCCTACCTCACTCTTGTAAAGACACCTGTGATTACATTGCATCCACTAGATAAGCCAGAATAATCTCCCATTTCAATGTGCATTATCTTGATCACATCTGCTAAGTCCCTTTTACCACGTAAGGTAGCATATTCCCAGGTTCCAGGGATTAGGAGGAGGACATCTTTGGGAGAGGCCGTTATTCAGCCTACCACATACCTGTACACACTACTTTCATGACCTGTTTTTTTGAACTCCAACATTGCTGGTAGCTGAGCCTCTGGGACACCTGACAGGTATGCAGCACATCTGACAGGTATCTGAGTGCTAGAATCCTTGTCCTGGACCAAGTTTAGCAACTGAGCAGTGCCTCTGTTGCAGGCGGTGGGTGGGCACAAGAGGACACTGCCCAGGCCGTGGCCAGTTGTTTGGGTGCTGGGCGTGTCCCACCTCTCAGCTTCTCTCCTTAACTCCCATGGTGCCTGGTTGCTCCAGAGCCTCTCCAGCTTGTGCTTGGCTGGCTGTCATATAATTCTTCCTCCTAGGGCCTGCCAGCACTCCTGTCCCCTCGGCCAAGCTCCCACTGGCCTGGAACAGTTCTGCTGCCTTTCCTCCCCCTTCACACTGCCTGACATCAGAATACCCCCACTCCTATTTATTAGGATGAATTCCCAGCCGTGCTTCTCTAGTTGGCCTTGGTCACCAGAGTATCATTAGGGGGGTGCTGTTCCCTGTTACAGGTTCACCCTGTCTCCTTAACCAGATGTGCCCCCGATTGTCCTTTACCTTGTCCTGCCTGTGCTCCCCTCTGCCCAGTTTCCAATGTTCTACATGTTCATGGGGCCCCAGGAGCCTCTCTGCCACTTTGCTAGTCCACCGAGGCTCAGGCAGGGCACTGTGGACCTCACGCCATAGCTAGACCACTGGAGGTGGCCACTCCAAGGGCAGGTGTCCCAGTGTTCCGCAACATGAGGTTGGAGTAGCTGGCTGAAGAGATCCTTTGGGCCCCTGGCTTGTGCGGTCCTTCCCTTGTCACGTCTCTCCTACACATCCTTTTGGACAACTTTTCTGGGGTGGGACCTTGGGTGAATGGGCCCCATTTGGGTTTTTTTCTGTAGTCCTTCTTCCCAGATCTTACCTGTACCCAGCCGGAGGTCCACATCTCTTCTTGTTTTCTTGCCACCATGACCCTTACAGCCCCATTAGGGAGATGGAATCACGCTTAGATTAGAGCCCAAACCCTTAGTAACACGAAGCTGGCTTTCCCAAGCACAGCCTGTTTGGTTGCTTAGAAGCACTGTGTTCTGATTTTTAGTCAGCAAGAAAACAAGCTGCGTTTTCATCTAAAACACAGGTTGACTGTTCTTATTCTATACAGATCCTTTCTCACCCTCAGGCAAAAGAGAATGATGGCCTATTCTCTTCCACTTCCACACATTCTTAAGTCTGTTTTTTATTTTAGTTTTGAAAACTTGCTCGGTGTTATAGAACCATTAGCCGAACATAAGGAAAGAAAAAATTCAGCCATGATACCACTGTCAACCCTGACAAATTAAACTATTTTTATTTTTCCATATTGTCTTCCAGTTTTTGTCCCCATGAACGTATAATTTAAATGGTTGTAATCATAGTGTAGCAATCATTTTGTGTTCTGCATTTTCCACTTAGCATTAATTATATCATAAGCATTTTTTCCATGTTGCTGCAAAGTCATTGTAATTATCATTTCTAATGACTATATAAGAATTCATCAAGAGGGGAGTAGATTGCTTAACCCCTGTTCTGTTGTGAGGCCTTTTGTGTTCCTTCTCAGTCCATTTCTCACTGGGGGTTGCCCTTGATATCATGCCATTTGCTGTCCTCTAGGTGAGAGAGGGAGGGGGGCAAAGCAGTAAAGGTGCAGGGAGAAAAAGGAGAAAATGACTCAGAAGCAGAGGGAGTTAAAAGAAGCTTGCTTTACACACATTCACAGTCAAGACTCCTAAAGGTGAGAGCTGAGAGTAAACGATGGCCTTGACCTTCTTAAGTCCCTCACCAACGGCTTTTTCACTAACATTTTGGAATGGCTTTCAGTGCATAGAGGAATGCAGGCTGTAGGACACTGACTGAGAAAATAAACTTAACCTATTAGTTTTCACTCCTCTAGCGATCAAAATCGACTCCCAAATGCTATTCTTTTTTTTAAAATTATATTTTATTGATTGTGCTATTACAGTTGTCCCATTTCCCCCCTTCATTCCCCTCCACCCTGCACACCCCCTCCCACCCACATTCCCCCCTTTAGTTCATGTCCATGTGTCATAAGTTCTTTAGCTCCTACTTTTCCCACACCATTCTTGCCCTTCCCCTGTCTATCTTCTACCCACCGTCTGTGCTACTTGTTCTATGCGCCTTGTCCCCCTCTCTCCTCCTCCCACTCCCCCATTGCTAACCCTCCATGTGATCTCCATTTCT